>WNWK01032194.1:0-22084 GCA_009830355.1 Cherax destructor
TTGGGGTTATTTTTTATTATCACAAACTTTGAAAAGATGCTCACCAGAGCATATACTGCAAACAGGTGTTTGTTTGCTACATATATTTAGTATGTCCAAACTCATAGCATTTAAAACATTGCATAACATGGTATATCTCTCCAGAGATATTTGATCAGGAGGGCATCTGGTACCAGAGTATTTACATCCATGTTGACACAGAATTTGGCTTCATCTGGTTTGCAGGATCAATTTAAGTGAAAGCGATTGCTGGAAGGCTGAGAAAATTTGTATGCCTTAAGCACTGTAATTTCTGGGTTATCGGTATTTAGGTCTGCAATAAGTTGTTCTGGAGAGCAGTCCCGTAAAAAACTACTATCCTTGCAACAAAGACAGTCCTTTGAGCCTGATAACTCTAGGAGGAATGGGGATAACTCCCAGATTCTGTAATTTCAAGAACATCAGGTTTAAGCAATTGAAGTAATTCTTCCTCAGAAGAGAGGAGCAGAACTGCACCAGAGCTAGTCTTAAAAAGATCAACCGGTGCAACCGTGGAATTGGAGCAAATACATTGCAGAATTTCCCTATTAGATTTCAGGTTGTCTGGAACCCGTATCCTTACTCGTATGCGTGTCATGATGCCTGGGAAGGTACATCAGACACATCAACATTACCAAAAAAAGTAAAACTTTCCTGCAGTGAGACCTCAACATCCTAAGTCAGCTGACATGAAGGTCAGCCCCTAACGACAGCCTACCCTCGAGCAGTGAGGGGGACAGCCTACCCTCGAGCAGTGAGGGGGACAGCCACCCTCGAGCAGTGGGGGGGACAGGGCCCAAGACAGATCGACCGGTTTTTTAAAACCACACGGCTACATGATGGTCAAAATGTCTTGTGTTAACTCGCCAAAGGCGAAGTTGCCAAAAAAGAAGAAGATAGGAAAGTAGAAGGACAGCAGTGTAAAAAGTGTGTGTGTATGGGCCAGTGTAAATGTTCAGGTGGGGCAAGGAGGGGGGAGGATGGGGGATGGGAGGAGAGGGGGAACAAGCAAGCTTATCACTGCCTTACCCTCTTGAAGGGATGGGGCTCAAGTGACACAAGCAAGTTTTCCTCTCAGCTCTGGTCAGAATTACTCAGGATAACCCAAAACAGCTTGGAATCAGTGTTCAGAGCAGGAGCGCAGACGACGACCTCTCGACGGCGGCAGCGTGAAGACCTCTCTGTATCTATCTGTATCGTATCCTTCAGCTTCGTCCCTTCAGAACCGACTAGCATCCATTCGTTGGTCTGATCATCGGCGACATTGTTCCGGGGTTAATCCTTGCATATACCCTTCAAACGTTGAATTTCTCTTCTAGCTTCCGTTAATTTCGCCTTCATTTGGAGATGTAGCTGCTCGTAGTCGAGGGAAGCCATCATCCAATCTCAGGTAGCTAAGAACGGAAGCACAGTAGAAAAGTCTTCACAGAGCAAAGATGGTTCAGTCCACAGAGAGTACACTAGACACGTCCTCACTGAGCTAAGTACAGGTCACTTCTGAGCTAAGTACAGGTCACCTCTGCTGTGGCTCTGCTTCTCCCTCTGCTGTAGCTCTGCTTCTTCCTCTGCTGTAGCTCTGCTCACTTTGTAATGATGCCAAATGGTGAATTAAATATGTATATTAGAAAAAATAAAATTAATATGAAACTCCAACTTGATAACTTTACTTTAATTTGCATAACTCTTATATGTATATTACAGAAAACAACACAAAAGTAAAATACACATACAACGAGTTAAGCTTACAGAAAAATACATTAAATTTACTATCTAACATCGTTACGAAGTGGGAGGAGCTGAATGAGAGGGAGAGGCGAGTGGGAGGAGCTAAATGAGAAGGAGAGGCGAGTGGGAGGAGCTGAATGAGAGGGAGAGGCGAGCAGTAGCATTGAGCAAAGAAAGTGGGAGGAGCTAAATGAGAGGGAGAGGCGAGTGGGAGGAGCTAAATGAGAGGGAGAGGCGAGTGGGAGGAGCTGAATGAGAGGGAGAGGCGAGCAGTAGCATTGAGCAAAGAAAGTGGGAGGAGCTGAATGAGAGGGAGAGGCGAGCAGTAGCATTGAGCAAAGAAAGTGGGAGGAGCTGAATGAGAGGGAGAGGCGAGCAGTAGCATTGAGCAAAGAAAGTGGGAGGAGCTAAATGAGAGGGAGAGGCGAGCAGTAGCATTGAGCAAAGAAAGTGGGAGGAGCTAAATGAGAGGGGGGGCGAGCAGTAGCATTGAGCAAAGAAAGTGGGAGGAGCTAAATGAGAGGGAGAGGGCGAGCAGTAGCATTGAGCAAAGAAAGTGGGAGGAGCTAAATGAGAGGGAGAGGCGAGCAGTAGCATTGAGCAAAGAGTGATGCATTAGAAACTATGTAGATAATGTAATTATTTTGTTTACAGTTACATTTGAGTACCTGGTACAAAGATTAACATTTACTAGGATGCAAGAGATGGGACTTAAATTGAATATATGTCAGTGTCATTTTGTCCAACAATCTCTGAAATTTCTTGGCATGTTTTTTGGAATGAAGCAATTAAACCAGATCCAAAGAATTTGTAAGGGTATTATAGATATGACGATACCAACAACAACAAAAGAGACAAGTAAGATGCTTCAAAGGAATTTGTGGGTTTTATCATAAATTTATCAAGGATTTTGCGAAGCTTTCAATGCCCTTGACTTATCTTATATGTAATAACGTAAAATTTATATGGAGTCGAGAATGTGAAGAAGCTTTCAACACTTTGAAACAGAAGTTGATTGAGGCTCCTGTATCAGTCACTGGCAATTTGAATTAAGAGATTGAGTCTCACACAGATGTTTGTGACCAGCATATAGGTACTGTATTATTGCAGAACGAAGATACCCATTTACAGGATGTAGGGTATTTTATTTCTCTAGGAAACTAAACTTTGCAGAGAAATGTTATTAAGTTATGGACGAAGAAGCGCCAGCAAACGAGCAGGCTTGTAGGTTTTACCTTCCTGTGGGAAAATAATTTAATATTGTAACCGACTATCAATCTTTGATTGACGTGTTTAAGAATAAGACCCATAGTCCCAGAAGAGAAAATATATGCTAGAGATGAGATATTAAAATTTTCAGATATATTAGGAATTTGTCATAGAGTACCAAATACCTTCAGTAGACCTAAATTTATGGACTGGAAAAGTAATGAACCATGTCAGTAAAGAAAAACAGATGCACTTATCCTATCAAAGGAAAAACTGAAAAGGGAACAGAGAAAAGATCCCCAATGGAAGGAGGTGATATTTTTATGATAGAAAATTTATCCCAAAAAGCAAGAACATAGATCGTTAACCTGCTTTGAAATAGAGGATGAAGTTTTATACCTGGAAAAAATTCCAGGGGTCAACGCCCCCGTGGCCCGGTCTGTGACCAGGCCTCATGGTGGATCAGGACCTGATCAACCAGGCTGTTACTGCTAGCCGCACGCAGTCCATCGTAGGAACCACAGTCTGGCTGGTCAGGTACCGACTTAAGGTGCCTGTCCAGTGCCTGCTTGAAGACAGCCAGGGGTCTATTGGTAATCCCCCTTATGTATGCTGGGAGGCAGTTGAACAGTCTTGAGCCCCTGACACTTATTGTGTTGTCTCAACGTGCTAGTGGCACCCCTGTGTGGGATGTAGGTGACGTGGCATAGAGTGAGTCAAAGTTGGCGGGCCGGCGGCACCCTTGCGCCGCCTGTAGGTGAGGCAGTGAAACTCGAGTCGTAAACAAACAGAGTGCGGGGCCGTCGAACACGTATTACCTTCCTAATATGTAAGTCAGTAATTACGTGTTATGTAGCATAAGGCACTGCACACCCACTATAGAGTTACGTCCGTACAGTGTACATTAATGATATATTAGGACTAGGAGGTACAATGTGCGCTTATCTAGTCAGGTGTGCATCCTAATTTGTGTACTTTGTTTCTTTGCAGCTAGGAGCATTCGCTATGTTGTATCTTAATAAAGGATTATCAGCACATCCCCGAATGTCTCTTTGACCATGCTCCTAGATATTACACAAGTTAAGGAGCTGGTGTGATAACCTAGCCTAGGCATACCCGGTGGGAATGGCTGTGTCGTTGAGTTGCGAGGCTGCAGGGTGCACAGAGGTGAAGACGGCAGATGACATGCCGACATGCATTGCACTGATGCAGTTACATCAGAGGAATGTGCATGACACTAGGGACACCCGACAGAAACCTCCGAAAATCAACCGCCCAACTCTACAGCAAAGCATCGGTGAAGATGATTGGGCTGCATTTACCCGCAGGTGGGACATGTTTAAGAACGGGACTGACCTAACGCCAGGTCAGGTCACTGCTCAGCTCCTGGCCTGCTGTGAGCCAGATTTAGAAGCCGCATTGTTCCGGGAAACCCCGACAATTGCTAGCAACTCTGAGACAGAGGTCTTAAACGCCATGAAACGACTCACGGTGCTGAGCGTGGCGCTGAGTGTGAAGGCAACACTGCTTCAGACGAAGCAGGACCCAGGGAACACGTCAGGCAGTATGTGGCGAGACTACGTGGGTTGGCCAATGTCTGTCATTGGACCAAAACTGGGACCTGTAGTGTGGCCACCTGCCCTGGCACCGTCGCCATGGACTACACGGATGACATTGTTAAATTGGTTCTCTTAACTGGTCTGGCAGATGACGACATCAAGAAGGAGGTCCTCTGGACAACAGACATTGACACACGAACTCTGAATGACACTGTCGGCCTCGTCGATAGTAAAGAGACTGCCGCCCGTGCCATGGGGACTGAGAACCTACGGGTGGC
Organism: Cherax destructor; assembly: GCA_009830355.1. Classification (NCBI taxonomy): domain Eukaryota; kingdom Metazoa; phylum Arthropoda; class Malacostraca; order Decapoda; family Parastacidae; genus Cherax; species Cherax destructor. The sequence continues at coordinate 4,790 of WNWK01032194.1, forward strand.
GGCCAGTGGCTACAAGAAAATGATTCAGGGACGCTGCAGCCAGGTGACATCAGCCCCAGCACGGGATCATGGCGAGCAGGCCCAGATGAGGCGCAAGATACGCTGCCGTTGTGGCGCTCTCACTCCCCTCGTACGGTGAGGGGCAGACTCAAGGAGTTCACGTTGTGTCTCGAGTGCTGGAAAAAGAACAACCCACGCAACCGTAAATCATCCCCACCTGCATCCAGTGGGTCAGTGGAGGCACTGTTTCACTATGTCGCCACTACCGAGACAGGGTCTGGCGCGGGTGAGGCACCGCCACATCCAACCTTGTCTTTGACGGTAGCTGTGGACGGCGAGGCCTATGCTGGGATGAGGACACCATGTCCTCCACGGCGGTCTGTCAGCATTTCTGCCATCGCCGACTCAGGCGCACAAACCTGTCTGATGGGACTGCAGCTACTCCATAAGTTGGGTTTACGCAAACATCACCTCACTCGTGTCTCTACACGCATTCTTGCCGCAAACAATGCAGAGATAAATGTTCTGGGTGCTGTATTCCTCACGCTGTCAGGTCGCAACAACAATGGGGCGCAACGCCAGACCTCCACCATGGTCTATGTTACCGACTCCACTAGCCGGTTTTACCTGAGCCGTACTGCGTTGGAACAGCTGAGGGTTATCGGGCCGGACTTTCCGAGAATTGGCGCTACGGACACTGTAGTGTTTGGGAATGCTGTACATGCAGGCACCCGCCCAACGGTGGCAGGATGTGGATGCCCACAGCGTACAGCACCGCCTCCCCGCCCGGCGAGTTTGCCCATAGTACCATCTATTGAGTCCACCGCAGAAATGAAGATATGGCTCTTGGAGAGGTACGCATCCTCGACCTTCAACGTATGCCCTCACCAGCCGCTCCCCGCGATGACAGGCCTCCCCATGGTGATTCAGGTTGACCCAGAGGTGCAACCAGTGGTGACCAGGAGACCTCCAAATGTCCCAGTTCACTGGCAACAGGAGGTGTCAGACCAACTTGACAGGGATGTGGCACTAGGCGTTATAGAGCGGGTGCCCCCGAACACACCCGTGACATGGCTTCACAGTATGGTCTTGACACCCAAGTCGGATGGCACGCCTCGTCGTACAGTGGATCTGCAACCGCTAAATCGCCACAGTGTACGGGAAACCCATCACACCGTCCCACCTATTAAACAGGCGAAGGCCATTCCACCTAACACAGTCAAGACTGTCACAGATGCATGGAATGGCTTTCACTCAATTGAGATCCGGCCCGAGGATCGCCACAAGACAACGTTCCTGACCGAGCAGGGTAGGTTCCGTTACTGTCGTGCGCCAATGGGCTTCCTCGCATCGCAGGATGCCTACACACAGCGGTACGATGCCATCATCGCTGACGTACCCAGAAAGACCAAGTGCGTGGTTGACGCCATCATTTGGGACACAGATTTGAAGGAACATTGGTGGCGAGTGATTGACTACCTGGAACTCGTCGGACGCAACGGTATAATCCTCAACCCAGCTAAGTTTCAGTTTGCCTCGATGGAAGTTGAATTTGCTGGGTTTCAGATAACCAAATCCGAGGTGAAACCTTTACCTAAATACCTAAATGCCATCGCGACATTTCCCAGACCCTCCAATATTACGGATGTGCGGGCCTGGTTTGGGCTGGTTAACCAGGTATCACACTACGGCAGGACCACGGACATGATGGCACCATTCAAATCGCTCCTTAGCCCTAAGGTCAGTTTCAAATGGGACCCGGCACTGGAAGAGGCGTTCCATCGGTCGAAAGAGGCAATCATCAAGGAGATCGAGACAGGGGTCGAGATATTCGACCCCAGCAGGCGGACGTGCCTCAACCCCGACTGGTCTCGAACAGGGGTGGGATATTGGCTACGGCAGAAACATTGCAGCTGTGATGGTGCTATTCCGGGGTGTTGTGCAGACGGTTGGAAGATAACACTGGCCGGATCTCGCTTCTTAAGGGATGCCGAGAAGCGGTATGCACCGATTGAGGGAGAAGCCTTAGCTGTCGCATGGGAGAGAGTCAAGAGGGGCACCTCCGCAGACCAGGCCCTCCAATTGCTCATGCCACTAGTCGAGTTTGGGTTCCCACCATCCCGCGATGCCTTACCCAAGGAACTGCAACCATACTGGCAGTACCGCGACAGATTATCTCTCGTGGACGAAGTCGTCATGATGGACCACAGGATCGTGATACCACGGGCACTTCGGAATGAGGTATTACGGACACTCCATGCTGCTCACCAAGGCACCAGTCGCATGCACAGTAGGGCATTAGGCGCCGTTTTTTGGCCCGGCATCACCAGAGATATCGAGGGCACACGGTCCAGGTGCCATGCTTGCTGGGGAATGTCACCTTCCCAGCCATGCATGCCACCAGTACAGCCATGTGTCCCAAGCAACCCCTTTCAAGCCATTGCCGCTGACTTTTGCGTGTTGCGTGGCATTGGGTACTTGGTCATTGTGGACAGGTTCAGTGGCTGGCCACACGTCGTCGCATCTAAGTCTGGCGCCAGGGGCTTCATCGCAGCCCTTCTCAATTACTTTGCAACGTTCGGCGTACCCGAAGAATTGAGCACAGACGGAGGCCCGGAGTTCACTGCAAAGGAAACAATGTCACTTCTACAACGATGGGGCGTGAGACATCGCCTGTCATCAGCTTACCACCCGCAGTCCAATGGGCGGGCGGAGGTGGCTGTCAAGTCTATGAAGCGCTTACTGACATCGCACACAGACGCAAATGGCAGCCTTGACACGGAGGCGGTAGCTGCTGGCTTGCTTCAATATCGAAACACGCCAGACCCTCAGACCAACATGTCACCGGCACAAATCATCTTCGGCAAGAATCTTCGGGACCTCCTACCCATCGCCCGGGAACGCAGGTATTCACCAACCCAGTGATTCACCCAGGTGTGGCGTCAAACATGGGGCATGCAAGAAGAGGCCCTCCGACTGAGGTTTGCCAAGCAAGTCGACGATTTACAGCACCACACCCGGCAGCTCCCCCCCTTAGCGCCTGGTCATCGGGTGGTTCTGCAAAACCAGACCGGGAATCACAGCACGAGATGGGACAGGACCGGTGTGATAGTGGAAGAAAGCCGTTTGACCAATACTTGGTCAAGGTGGATGGCTCGGTCGGCTCACTTTGCGGAATCGACGGTTCCTGCGCCACATCCAGGGGCTGGCCAATACCAACCAGCCCGTGTCATCACCATATACGTGTCATCAGCCTTCCAACACCCCATCCACGCCAGCCAGTATTGAAGTACAGGACGGCGAGCTGCCTCCGGCGCCCGATGCTGACTCAGCAGCTACACCTCCACAGTTGCACGGAACAGCACCGAACCCCAAACCTCCCATAGAGCACATGGACCAATCAGTCCCACGGGCAGAAGGACCCGACCCGACCATATCACGACACACCCATGCGTCGCCACCTCCAAGACCTCGCAGAGACAGACGTCCGCCGGCGTACCTACGGGATTACGTCACCGAGTGAGGAGTTTCCTGCTGGAAACTGGGGGGGATGTGGGATGTAGGTGACGTGGCATAGAGTGAGTCAAAGTTGGCGGGCCCGGCACCTTGCGCCGCCTGTAGGTGAGGCAGTGAAACTCGAGTCGTAAACAAACAGAGTGCGGGGCCGTCGAACACGTATTACCTTCCTAATATGTAAGTCAGTAATTACGTGTTATGTAGCATAAGGCACTGCACACCCACTATAGAGTTACGTCCGTACAGTGTACATTAATGATATATTAGGACTAGGAGGTACAATGTGCGCTTATCTAGTCAGGTGTGCATCCTAATTTGTGTACTTTGTTTCTTTGCAGCTAGGAGCATTCGCTATGTTGTATCTTAATAAAGGATTATCAGCACATCCCCGAATGTCTCTTTGACCACCCTGCTTTTCATTGGGGGGATGTTGCATCGTCTGCCGAGTCTTTTGCTTTCGTAGGGAGTAATTTTCGTGTGCAAGTTTGGTATTAATCCCTCTAGGATTTTCCAAGTGTATATAATAATGTATCTCTCCTTACTAAAAGAAATATCCTAATTGGGGTTAATATGCTCATGAAAGCCCATTCAAACCCCTGCACAGCAGCCCACCAAACTTTCCTCAGCACTGGCGAAAATCCCTCCAGATGGATCGAAAAAACTGGAACTGACCTCAGCATGAATCAGATATATGATCTATGTCAAGTAAGGCAACAGCGGCACTTCTCCGCTCCATGGAATATTACCCCTTTAAAACTACCATCCCTCCATTTTTCCCCCAAACTACTTCTTAAATCACAACCAAAGCTTCGCCTTCAAGCCAAACATGATGCCTTAAGCTATATTGATAACTAAGTCACACAGCACACTCTCTCACAAATTATTTACGTTGATGATTTTGTTCACCAATCCACTGGCGCAGCTGGTAGTGCTGCTGTTGTCACAGAGAGTGATGGCTTTCTTAAAGAAATTGGAGCACGCATCAATAACTGGGCCTCTACCCTTCAGACAGAACTGTTTGCCATTCTCCTTGCACTCAAATGCGTCCATGTATCTAAGGCTGACTCATTAATTGTAACTGATTCTCTGTCATCCATAAATGCTTTCAACTCATTAAGTATAAATTGTAGCATGCTTGTGTCAGAAGCCAGACACAGGTATGGTAGGATTGGGGATAGTAGAGTCAGAGTGCACATGCTGTGGATTCCATCTCACATTGGTCTTCAGATGCATGATAGAACTGATAAATTGGCTAAGTTTTATGCTTTCAAATAGGGGGTAGATTATAATCTTGGCTTGTCAGTTAGCAGTTTGAGAACAATAATACGAAAAGAACTTCAACTGAATTTTATTGACTTAAGACTCAGGGAAATTGACACCAGTCAGTCCATCTATCATCATTCTATCATGCAGGAGCAGCCACATGTCTATGGTGCATCGAACAAAATAAGCAGGCTCTTGGATGTCACTACTGCCCGCCTCCGGCTGGGTTATAAGTATCTTTGGCAGGTTAAATCACCACCACCAGATGTAGACCAAACAAAATGTAAACTTTGCCAGTTGGATTATTGTCACACCCTGCGTCATTATGTACTGGAGTGCGATAAAATTAATAAATTCAGAGACAACTCACTCAGAAATGTTCAAGATATGTCAAAGTATTTTATCCACATTGGTATATTACAGACCATTCTGGAAAAATATCCTGACTTTCCTCCCTGTAAATAAAGCATTGCCACACACGTTAGTTACCATTTTGTCCTAGGCACATGTCGATTAGACACTAGGCTTGTGTGTGTGTGTATGTGTATGTGTGTATGTATGTGTGTTTGTGTGTGTGTGTGTGTGTACTCACCTAATTGTGGTTGCAGTGGTCGAGACTCAGCTCCTGGCCCCGCCTCTTCGCTGTCCGCTACTGGGACTCTGCTCTCCCTGCTCCATGAGCTTTATCATACCTTGTCTTAAAACTATGTATGGTTCCCGCCTCCACTATATCGTTCGCTAGATTATTCCACTTCCTAACTACTCTATGGCTGAAGAAGTGCTTCCTAACATCCCTTTGACTCATCTGAGTCTTCAGCTTCCAGTTGTGTCCCCTTGTTTCTGTGTTCCCTCTCTGGAACATCCTGTCACTGTACTAACCTAGTTGTGGTTGCAGGGGTCGATTTATAGCTCCTGGCCCCCCCTCTTCACTGGCCGCTACTGGGTCACTCTCCCTGCGCCATGAGCTTTATCATACCTCTTCTTAAAGCTATGTATGGAGCCTGCCTCCACTACCTGGAGTCTACCTGGAGAGAATTCCAGGGGTCAACGCCCCCGCGGACCGGTCTGTGACCAGGCCTCCTGTTGGACCAGAGTCTGATCAACCAGGCTGTTACTGCTGGCCGCACGCAGTCACTTCCTAAACTATTCCACTTCCCGACCACTCTGTTACTGAAGAAATACTTCCTAACATCTCTGTGATTCATCTGAGTCTTCAACTTCCAACTGTGTCCCGTTGTTGCTGTGTCCCATCTCTGGAACATTCTTTCTCCACTTTGTCAATTCCTCTCAGTATCTTATATGTTGTTATCATGTCCCCCCTATCTCTCCTGTCCTTCAGTGTCATCAGGTCGATTTCCCTTAACCTCTCCTCGTAGGACATACCCCTTAGCTCCGGGACTAGTCTTGTTGCAAACCTTTGCACTTTCTCGAGCTTCTTCACGTGCTTGGCTAGGTGTGGGTTCCAAACTGGTGCTGCATAATCCAGTATGGGCCTAACGTACACAGTGTACAGTGTCCTGAACGATTCTTTATTAAGATGTCGGAATGCTGTTCTAAGGTTTGCTAGGCGCCCATATGCTGCAACAGTTATTTGGTTGATGTGCGCCTCAGGAGATGTACCTGGTGTTATACTCACCCCAAGGTCTTTTTCCTTGATTGAGGTTTGCAGTTTCTGGCCCCCTAGGCTGTACTCCGTCTGCGGTCTTCTTTGCCCTTCCCCAATCTTCATGACTTTGCACTTGGTGGGGTTGAACTCCAGGAGCCAATTGCTGGACCAGGCTTGCAGCATGTCCAGATCCCTTTGTAGTTCTGCCTGGTCCTCGTCCGACTGAATTCTTCTCATCAACTTCACATCATCTGCAAACAGGGACACTTCGAGTCTATTCCTTCCGTCATGTCGTTCACAAATACCAGAAACAGCACTGGTCCCAGGACTGACCCCTGTGGAACCCCGCTCGTCACCGGCGCCCACTCTGACACTTCACCACGTACCATGACTCGCTGCTGTCTTCCTGACAGATATTCCCTGATCCATTGTAGTGCCTTCCCTGTTACCCCTGCCTGGTCCTCCAACTTTTGCACTAATCTCTTGTGTGGAACTGTGTCAAACGCCTTCTACAGTCCAAGAATATGCAATCTACCCACCCCTCTCTCTCTTGTCTTATTGCTGTCACCCTGTCGTAGAACTCCAGTAGGTTTGTGACACAGGATTTCCCGTCCCTAAAACCGTGTTGGATATCGTTGATAAGCTCATTCCTTTCTAGGTGTTCCACCACTCTTCTCCTGACTATCTTCTCCATGACCTTGCATGCTATACATGTCAGTGACACTGGTCTGTAGTTTAGTGCTACGTTCCTGTCTCCTTTTTTAAAAATTGGAACTAAATTTGCTGTCTTCCATACCTCAGGTAGTTGTGTGTGTGTGTGTGTGTGTGTGTGTGTGTGTGTGTGTGTGTGTGTGTGTGTGTGTGTGTGTGTGCGCGTGTGTGTGACCCAACAATTAATATTTGCATCAATAACTCATTACAGTTGTGACCGGGTGTAGACTAGTAAATTGCTCATTACTTTATAATTTGTTCATAATTATAACAATGTACAAACGTAAGTAAGTAAATTTACTTACATGATTCATTACCTTTGAAACTTGTGAGTTCATTACCTTTGTACCTTGTTCAGCTATCAAAACTTTGAGGCCCAGTCCCTGGACCCATTATGTACCTCTGTAATCTTTTGACTCCCGCCCACAGGATGGGTATGGAGTGCATAATAAAGACATTAAACTAACTCCTGCCTGCGTTCTAGGAAGTACAGGTTTAGGAATTTCAAGCGTTCCCAGTAAATTAAGTGGTTTATCGCAGTTATGCGTGCCGTGAAGGTTCTCTGCACATTTTCTAGGTCAGCAATTTCACTTGCCTTGAAAGGTGTAGTTAGTGTTTAGCAATATTCCAGCCTAGATAGAACAAGCAACCTGAAAAGTGTCATGGGCTTGGCATTCCTGGTTTTGAAGGTTCTCAATATCCATCCTGTCATTTTTCTAGCAGATGTGATTGCTACAGTGTTATGCTATTGCTTTACAGCCGCCTTTGTGGAGCATGGCTATGTCTGTTGTTTTTAGTAACTGAGGGACGACCCCAGTGTCCATGCTCCCCCTCCATAGGATGTTAAAAGCACGTGATAGGAGCTTCTTGCAGTTCTTGATGAACACTGAGTTCCATGAGTCTGGGCCTCGAGCGGAGTGCATGAGCATTTCATTTATTGCCTTTTAGAAGTCATTTGGCGTCAGGGTAATGTCAGATAGGCTTGCGTCTATGAAGTTCTGTGGAACTCTCATAAAAAATTCATTTAGGTCTTCGACTTTCAGTCTGGTTAGCGGCTCGCTAAAAACTGAGTCATACTGGGACTTTAGTAACTCACTCATTTCCCTGCTGTCATCTGTGTAGGACCCATCCCGTTTAAGTAGGGGCCCATTACTGGATGTTGTTCTCTACTTTGATTTGGCATAAGAAAAGAAATACTTTGGGTTTCTTTCAATTTCATTTATAGCTCTTTGGTTAGGATCCGTGATGCTTAGGCTATCTTCTCAGTTTATATTATTTAGGAATTGGTTTACTTGGTCCCACATTATGTTTTTGTTATTGATCACATTTTGTCGGTCTGGGGCTCCCCGCATACATGTCTGGACCTCTATTATGTTGTGATCTTAGTATATTATTTTTGATATTATGACATTTTGTATCAGATCATCATTGTTAGGAAGATGAGGTCCAGCGTATTCTCCAATCTTGTAAGCTCTATTATTTCCTGGTTTAAGGTGAATTTGGTGCAGTGATTTAAAAGCTCGTGGGTGTGCGAGTTTTCATCTGAGCTGCCTCCTGGTGTTATCTCTGCTACCACATTATTTGCAATATTCCTCCATTTTAGGTGCCTTAGGTTGAAATCCCCCAGGAGCAAGATGTTGGGGGCAGGAGCTGGAAGGTTTTCCAGACAGTGGTGAATTTTCAGAAGCTGTTCCTGGAATTGTTGAGACGTCGCATCCGGAGGCTTGTATACAAGCACGATGACCAGGTTTTGATTCTCGATCTTTACTTCAGAAACTTCAACTACATCATTTTTGAGGCATTTAGTAGTTCTGAGCATATAAGTGACTGATTTACAGGCCAACCCTTTCCTTTTGCCTGTTCACTCTGTCATATCTGCATCTGTATAGGTTGTAGCCCGGGATCCATATTTCATTGTCCAAGTGATCCTTTATGTGGGTCTCTGTGAAAGCCGCAAACGTTGCGTTTGACTCTGTAAGCAGTCCACGGATGTAAGGTATTTTGTTGTTTGTCGCTGGCTTTAGACCCTGTATATTTGCAATGATGAATGTCGTCGGATTGGTTGTATGGGAAGGGGGGGTCTTTTTTTCCTTGCACTAATATCTGTTTTCTTGGAGTGGAGGCCATTGACTGTGATTCCTGCCAGCTTTTTTTTCCTTCCTTGCGCTAAAAAAAAACTCTGGAGTGGCTTTGGCTACCTAGGTTTTCCCATAATCTGGAGAAGGAAGAATTTAAACAACTTTCCTAATCTGTTATTCCAAAGTCCTTAATTCAGGAAGCTTGTATTATGGTGTATAATGAAAGACACATTATTATTGGCCATGGAAGTGGCATAATGTGTTCAAATATGTAAAATCATGTGACATTTGTCATAAACGTAGGCCTACAGGTGCAGTTGTAAGGAAATGGCAGGAATTACCAGTATCTGAAGAAAATGGAAGAGCTGCAGTAGACAAATATATTTACACCAAGGTATGTATGCTTATAGGTATTGTTTGAGAGTCATTGTTCATTTTTCAATAAACAATACTACCAAAGCTCTACTTAAAATGAATTTCATAAAGATACATGTATTTGGAAAGTAACAGGAATGGATAATGGAAGTTAGTTCACCAGTGATGAATTTGACGACTTTTGTAGAAGGGCTAATATGAAACAAGTGTTCAGTTTACCTTACCAGACTGTGGCTACCCTGGTGTACTGCAGGAGATAGTGTATTATGTAGCGCCGGACAATGCGCTGGCATTGCTGGCATATCTCTTCTGCCTTGTCGACCATGATCTTAGCTGTGGGGAAGCCCAAACGAAGCCGATGGTTGGCGGTACATTGTGCTCTGGACAATCTTCTGTTGTATAGAGGGGGGTGTCCCACCCCCGAGTCGCTGCTCGGCACCAATGTTCAGATGGTGTATCTAGGACCTTTCCCATAAGTTTCATTGCTCGCGCGCCACCAGTTTGGTCTGGAGTAGGCTGATGGGGACCGTAATCCCCACATGTGGATGTTTTGTGGCTGCCTTGACCGCATCATCTGCCGCTTCATTTGCCCAGATGCCAACATGGCTGGGGATGCAGTTCAGTGTCGTTCTGTTACCCTGAGCTTCCAAGGCTCTCATTATGTACTGGATCGATGTGATGAGATGAACATTGTCCTGTGGTTGTGAATGAGAGAGAGCACTGATTGCACAGGTGGAGTCAAGATGTATGACAAGTCAAAGCCGATGTCATAGTGCATGATGAAATGCATGCTCAATCGCCACCAGCTCATCTTAAAGAATCGACCAGTGGTTAGGAAGTCGCCACCTTTATGTGTGACCATTGGGGTACATGCCAGCTGCTTCCCTCTTCCTGTCAGGGTCTACAGATCCATCTGTATGGCTCTCTGCCAGTGCCATGCTTTTCTCGACATGATTGCTGAGGGTGTCCTAACTGCAGAGAAACTTAGAGGCAGGTAGTTGCATGACACAAACATTGGCTGGATCTGGGAGCCAGTGAGGTGGTGGCTGTTATCCAGCAAGAGGAAGGTCACAACTCTTTTCAAGGAGTAGTTGTAATGCAGTAGCTTGCGCCCAGTAGCGGAAAACGAGCGAATCCAGGATTGAAGAGAGTTGGATCTTCAGCCATGGTTGCCAATATCCGTCTTCTCTGTGGGGTGCCTTGCTGCCGGTGAAGAATCGTGGCTACTTTGCAGATGTTTATGTATCTGACTCTGTCAGCCAGAGAAGGTAGCCGGGCCTCGAATCTGAAACAAACTGAGTTGGCCCAGATGAGGGCCCCAAGGATAGTTCCTATCGCCTGGTTAAGTAAGACCTCTACACTTTGCCTGCTCTGCAGAAAGAGATGAGCCAACGCCGGTGCACCGTAGTCAATGAGCGAGTGGACAGCTTGTACCTGCACTGTGCCTCGTCATGGCTCTCATGGTGTTGAGTCTGAGTAGACCACGGGATCTGACACACTCGGCCTATTTTTGAAATGTCAATTTTTTATCAAAGAAAACTCCAAAGTATAGGTAGGAACCCGTCCACTCAAGTTCTGTATCCTGAATATGTAATTTATTCCACAGGATCTGGTCCCTTGAACATTATTGCAAGAGATTTCTCATGGGAGATCTTGAGGCCTAGTTCTTTATAAAACTGCATTATTAGGTCCAAAGTTCTCTGGGCCCGTCGCTCCAAATAGCTTCTCCAATTAAAGTGGAACCTCTGGTCACGACCATAATTTGTTCCAAAACTCCAGTCACGACCCGATTTGGTCGTGACCCGAACCTAATTTCCCCATTGGATTGTATGTAAATATGATTAATCCGTTCCAGACCCCTACAAACTATATGTAAATACTCTGTTTTTTTAATTTTAAGCACAAAAATAGTTGATTATACCATAGAATGCACAGTGTAATAAACTAAATGTAAAACATTGCCCAGCCACTGATAGTTGGGGTGGGGATTCACATCAAAATAAAAATATCAAATAAAAATTTATTTCTAGTAATATTACAAAGTGGGGTATACTTATAGTATTAATACATTTTATGGAGTAGATATTACATGATGGCCAATAATATGCCTAGATATGCCTAGGCTTTTCAGGTAGTCTTATGATAGGTCTTACTCAATAGTGACACAATGATTATACTGACAGTAAGGTTAGGTAATTGCAGTGATTAACTAGGTTTACAAAATTGAGGTTTACAAAATTGAGGTACTGAAGTTTAAACATTTAAGAATTTAGCAATTAGTTTAAGAATTTAACAATTAGTTTATATATTAATGGTAAAGGTGATGTATTGGTATAATGCCGTTTCTATATTGGAGTGTCTTAGGCAAATTTATGACTAGCTTAAGAATTAAGAAGCAATAGTTGTATTAGAATTTTGGTTAGTCATGTGCAAATTAAGGGAATCACAGATATCAATAAGTGTATTTTGCTGTGGGTATGTCCAAGATAAAGTAGTTTTCATGTGGTAAGCTACCGGTTGATGTTTTTTAACGGTGCTTTTGAAAATGGAGGTTGTGTCTGCAGTTCTAGAGTTTTCAGGCAGGGAGTTCCAGATTTTAGGCCCTTTTATGCGCATTGAATTTTTGTATAGATTTAGTCGGACACGGGGAATGTCAAAGAGATTTTTGTGTCTGGTATTATGTCTATGGGTCCTGTCACAACTGTCAAGAAAGTGTTTTAGCTCAGGGTTAAAGTTGGAATTTATGGTTCTATAAATGTAGATAGCAGAGTAGTAAGTATGGATGTTCTGACAGTGAGTAGGTTTAGGTCTTTGAAGAGTGGGGGTGTGCTGCTAGCGTTGGATTGCATGATAATTCTTACTGCGGCTTTTTGTTGGGTTATTATTGGCTTTAGGTGGGTAATTCCTGTTGATCCCCATGCACAAATGGCATATGTGAGGTAGGGATAGATGAGTGAATAGTATAGTGTGAGTAGGGCTGATTGTGGTACATAATACCGTATCTTAGAGAGGATCCCCACAGTTTTGGACACTTTCTTTGTTATGTGTTGGATATGGGTGCTGAATTTCAGGCTGCTGTCAAGGTGAAGGCGCAGGAATTTGCCCTCATTATGTTTAGCAATAGGTGTAGTGTTGATCTTAATGTTTAATTGTGCATCACCTGCTCTGTTACCAAACATATTAGAGAAGGTCTTATCAGTGTTGAGTGTAAGTTTATTGGCTGTCATCCATGTTGATATTTTTATTAATTCGTCGTTAACAATGGTGTTGAGCGTGGCAAGATTTGGGTGGGAGATGACATAAGTTGTGTCGTCAGCAAAGAGTATTGGTTTCAGGTGTTGTGATACATTAGGAAGATCATTGATGTATAAGAGGAAGAGCAGGGACCAAGGACACTTCCCTGCGGTACTCCAGTGTCAAGTGGTCGTGTCGTGGAGGATGTGTCTTTAATGGTGACATACTGATACCTATTAGTGAGGTAGGATTTGAAGTATGAAAGTGCATGACCTCTTATTCCATAGTGGTCAAGTTTGTGGAGTAGGATGCCGTGGTTTACTGTGTCGAAAGCTTTCCTTAGGTCAATAATAAGTCCTAATGGATATTCCTTATTTTCGAGTGCTGTGTACAGCAGGTCTATCATTTTTACTATTGCATCGTTAGTGCTTCTATTTTTCCTAAAGCCAAATTGGCAGGGGTTGAGTATGCTTTGTGTCGTTATAAACGAGTATAATCTCTTGTGCAGAAGTTTCTCGAAGATTTTGGATAGCAACTGTAAGTTTGATATTGGCCTAATGTTTACGTCTGTGGGGTCACCACCTTTGTGTATTGGTGTAACCCTTGCTGTTTTGAGTAGTGTCGGGAAAGTTCTAGTTTCTAGTGATTTGTTAAAAAGTAATGAAATAGCATGTGAAAGGACATGAGTGGCTCGTTTGTATATTAATGGTGGGACTTGAGACAGATTCCCTGATTTATTTTTAAGTGACTTGATTATCATGGTACAGTGGGTTCAGTAGGTGCAAGATAGAAGGAGGATGGGAAATTCCCATCTAGGTAATCACTTGCTCGGGCATTGGTATCTGGGATTTTACTGGCAAGATTTGATCCTATGGTTGAGAAGAAGTCATTTATCTTGTTTACTGTATCAATAGGCTGTAGTGGTGTTTCGTTGGGTTTAGTTAGGACAATATCCCTAGTTTTTTTCAGTTTGTGGGTACCCATAATCTGTGAGTGTTTTCCAGGTCTTTTTATATCTCCTCTTGTTTTCAGTGAATCTGTTGGAGTAGTACAATTGTTTGGCTTTTTTTTTTAGTTTGGTGAGAACTGATGAATAGTGTTTAATAAACTCTTTATGTATGAATCCCCGTCTATATTGCTTTTCATATTGATGTTTTTTGTTAATGGATTTTAGTAAGCTGTTAGTTAGCCACGGGCATCCTAGCCGTTTATTCGTAATCTGATTAATTTTTATAGGACAATGTTTGTTGTATAGTCTATGTAATTTATTAAGAAAGTTGTCTGTCCAATCATTGATACCCTTGGCGTTTGAAAATTCTATAGCCCAGTCAACCGTCTCTAACTCTTCTGTGAAGTTGTTTATTGATGCCTGGTCATGAAGTCTAAATGAAACTTTGGTGTATTCTAGGGGTTTCTTACTAATGTTTGTTAAGAGGAAGGTGGGGTAGTGGTCTGTAGTGCTGTCAGTTATTATCCTCGATTTAAGGGGGGCTAGGATATTGGTCTATATATGGTCGATTATGGTTGCACTCATCTCGGTAAGCCTGGTTGGTTTGGTTATTGTTGGTATGAGAAGTGTGTTGTTCATATTGTTGATGAAATCGGTTACTGGCTGGTCATCTGGTAGGCCAAGGTTGATGTTGAAGTCTCCAGCTAAGATAAGGTGGTGTTTGTTAATTTGATTGTTTGTTATTAGGATTTTTAGTTGATCACTAAAATTTTCTGTTTCTGTATGATCTACTACTTGCCGCAGTGGCAGCGGCAGCAGTGGCACCCAAGCTCTGTCATTTTTTTCTCCAAATAAAGCCCATCAACGCCTCTATGATGGCCTAACTGCAAGTATAACTGCACTAACGCACGTAGAACCCAGAATGACCCAAATATATCAACAGTGAGACCACCAACTCGAAAAATTGCCGATCTAAGTGGAGAGTGCCATTCAAACCCAAAGCACAGCCCGCTGCCAGACGAACACCTACCCCAAGCTCTGAGCAAATATAGCTTCTCCGTCTTAACTACAACAACCCCTGTACTATAATGAGACCTAATCACAGAAGAAGCAACAACAAGAACAGCAAGAAATCACCTAGAAATCGACTATTCCACTTGACTACCCAGCAGGACGCCAGTGCCTCATCCACCCCCACACGACCACCCCAGGCGACCCATCAACAACAACAATGGCTGACTCTCCTCACACTCCTCAACCACCACCCAAGGCGACATGACAGCAACAGCACCAAACATGACCGACACTCCTCACATCACACTAGCCGTCTGAAACTCTTACAGGTATGACAAAGGATCCTGATACACTTAAGTCATATATCACCACCTAACTGTGGATAATATGAACCTTCGTACAAAAATATGAATCTTCGTACAATACTAACGAAACATGAATCTAAGTTAGCCCAACTTGAAAGCAAGATCCTCAGCTTTGAACAGAAGTTTACGTCAGCTGGAATGGCTGATTTTGGCCAAACCCTCCAAACAGTCATAGCCAGCCATACAGAACAAATAACATCCTTAAACACGAAGGTTGAAGATGCGTTCAAGGACTGGAAGATCAACATGGATACTCAGCTGAATGAATATTTTGCTAACCAAGAAGATAAAACTGAGCAAGATAAGTTATCTGACTCGGTAATAATTAGCAGTTCACTCTTTCCAAGTAATATAAACCACACCAACTGCAAAGATACTACTCTTCTGATCATAAATGACCACTTACATGTAATAGTGCCAGTGTCAGAGATAAAAGAAACCTGATTACTAGGTAACCAAGGTAGAAAACAAAGTGTTATGCTTAGATTTCACACACAAGACAGAAAAAAAATTTAATAAGTACATCTATTAAAGCAAAAAAATATGTTTACATAAATGAGTGTCTCACAAAAAAACGTCAGAACCTCCTGTACAGAGTAAGAAAACTTAAACGTAAGAATAATGACAAAATCCACCAGTGCTTCACACGGGATGGAAAAATTCTAGTAAGGAAAACAAATGTAGGCCGTGTTTACTATATCACGAATGAAAATGAATTGTCAAACTTCCTTCGAGATGCTAATCTTACAGAGTCTGACTAACCTCAGAGACCAAATCCTTATACATACTATGTTAGTGTAAGTTATTATTACATTATTGTACTAGCCCCAGTACTATCACTTGCTGGATAGTAACTACTACCTCACTATCTCAAATTTCTCACATAGTTGATTGTGTGACTTATTTTGTATTTCTTGTATTAAAAGCAACTAGCAACTACCTCACTGTATATGTTTTTTTCTTTAATTGCAATTATTTGCTATTTTTTTTTAAATACATATTTACTATTTGCCATTTTCCAACCTCAACTTTATATACAGTTTTTTAATCACTTTAATTGCTTAATTTTTTTAAACCATTTTTTACTATTAGTCCATTTTTTACTATTGTACAATTAATCTTTATATTCTCTTAGAATAGTTCTTTACATTCAACTACCATATATTGCCTTTTATAAATTCTAAAATTACAACCAGTGCAATATTGAATCCAAATAATTGTCTCATAACAATTTAATACTTGTCATAGTAATTATTCCAGCTATTTCAATAGCCAGTTCAATTAGTAATTCATCAACATTGAAAAATATCCTGTATCTCTGTGACTATTATTTAAAATTGTGTTAATCCCAAAAGTTAGTAAGAATAATTAATCTAGTATTATACTACTAAGTTTATCATAATACATTGTTCTCAAGTCTAGTTATAGAATCACACTAAATCTTATGATTACAGGCATTGATCCTGATATCAACTATTATTAAATGACTTACATGAATCCAATAGCAACTGTAACTATTACACAGCAGATCAAGCAAAGACATTACTCAGAGCCAACAATAACATAACTATCTTCAATTACAATGTTAGATCTTTGAGTAAACACTTTTGATGACCTCACAGCACTACTCAAATCCCTCAGTCCAATATGTCAGTCATCACACTCACTGAGACCTGGCTAAAGCCTGATACTACAGATGTCTATGCCATCCCAGGTTCACAGCCATCACAACTGTAAGACAGACCAGCGAGGGGTGGAATAGCTATATATTACTCGGGTCAACTTGAATGTAGCAATAACTCTTGCACAAGGGATGAACATGGAGAATATATTATAGCTAAAATTTAAAATCAAAAGACCTGCAAAAACCCCTCACAGTGATAAACATCTACAGACTACCACAGTCAAACATTTACCACTTTAGTGAAAAATTAGGAAACCTGATAACTGATGCACACATGAACAAAGATCATTTGCTGCTCACAGGAAATTTCAACATAAATCTCCAACATGACCAGGACCCACAAGTAACTGAATTCACAAACACTATGAGCAACTGATTGTTGCTACCAACAATATCAAAACCTACAAGAATCTCTCAGACTAGTATTCTTATTAGGCCACATCTGACCAACACTATATCCCCTTTAAAATCAGGCATAATCACAGACAACACCACAGACC
>WNWK01032195.1:0-22084 GCA_009830355.1 Cherax destructor
GTAGGCCTACATATAAAAAGAATGAGTCGGGGGTGGTCAGTGTGCCAGTAAAAAAATCCTCCAGCACCCCATAATGAAAAAAAAAACTCCCCGTTTTTTTTTTAAAACAACGACTTTGCAGTCTTTTTTCGTATGGTATTTATTGATGTATTCTCGTTTTTTGGTCTCTTTTGGGATAGAATGGAAGATATATTAAAAGAAATAGAGATGTTTTTTATTTTTGGGAAAGGACAAGTACCTTAAAATTTTGGGCTAAAGTAGCAAAATGTTCGATTTTGCTGATGTTCAAGTAAACAAATCACACCATGCGTCCAATACGCATCAACTGGTGATTTCAAATATTCTTGCAAAAGGGCGTTTGATATTATTTATACCATTTATACAATGATGCAGTTTTTATACATAACAGAAATTTTTCTTTTTTTTTGGAGAAAAAAAATTAAAAATAAAACAAAAGTAATGTAAGAGGGGGGGTTGGGGGTTTATTTTATTTTGGGGAATGTATGCCTTGTTTATTCTGGACCCTATTTTGAAATTGGCATCGTTTGAAATTTGTGTAAAATTTCAAATTGCTTTTTCTGACCACTTTTTGGGTAGTTGAAATTGGTAAATAGGCTTTTTTGTACTCAATCGATAGAAGAAAGGGAAAATTTCCCTTTTTGAAATAGCAAAGATTTTATCCCGGAACTTTGGGAATTGCCCAAAAAATGGGGCCCCAAAAGTGGGTAAAATCCCGGTTAAACATCTTCAGCCCGAAATTTTAAACAGAGCATAATTCCATAAGTTTTCTTTTAAAATTTTTTAATTTTTTTGGTGTTGTTAGGGATGGGAAAAAAGATTCTTTTATCATTTCAAAGAAAAAAAATTTTTTTTTTTTTCCAAAAAATTTTTCCCAACCCTGAGAACGGCCCCCAGAACGCTTGTCCCCCCCCAAAGGGGTTAATTGTCCATTTATTAACCCTTTCAGGGGTCCCAATTTCCCCACGGTTTTAGTTGGGGGTTTCCAAACGGGAGTACCCCCCTAAAATTCTAGCACCCTCAAATTTAGCGTGAAAGACTGGGGCGCAGTAAACAAAAATCGGGCCCCCGTTTTTGCACTGTGGGAACGCTGCCTCAGTAAGCTTTTTTCATCATGCCTGGCGGCAAGGGAAAAACTCACTCCCTGGCAAACTGACCTCCCTTTCTAAATTATAGTTTTTAACACTGCTGGAAGTCTGTCTGAAGAGGAATTCTATGGTTTTGAACCATATGGTTTCATTGGACCATATGGTAATGGACCATAAGGTCCCGGGACAGGGGCCCTAATGGAAATAAGTCTGACATTTCTGGTTTATCCTAGGTTCTCCAAACATATGTTTTATGTATCATAATCTATGTAACGATTTGTGTATACCTAAATAAGCTTACTTACGATGCCAATGGCCCCAGTAAGTTTATTCAGGTATACCAAAAATACAGTTACATAGATTATCATACCCCCTGGACCAAAGGTCAGTAGGTGGGGGTGCCACAAGGCACCAGCCCTTTAGGGAGAAGCCACTGACGCAGCAGTTTCCAACACAAAAACGCCCCTTTGTCATCCACCACTAAAAACATTTCCAGTCACTGTACATACAGGGACCCTTTTTTTTTCACCTCCCAAAATCGGCAATTTTGTAAAATGTATTTTTGTAAGTACTTTTGTAAGTGTTTTTTTGGGGGTCTGAAATGGCTAATCTAATTTACATTTGCCTTTTGGGGGAAAAAATTGCCGATAACGGCACTCAAACAGCATCCCGGGAAAAAATTTTCAAAGAGCCACTATCATGCCATGGCATTAAAAAGGGGGACTTAATCACGACTTATAGACTACTTAATACTAGAGGGAAAATTTATAATTTTTTATAATTAAACATAACTTATGTTTATAGCAGATAATAAGTTTACTCAAATTAAAACTGAGGATTTTACATTTGACAAAGTGTTTTGGTAGAGGAAAGGGTGAAGCCACATGAACATATAAGAGCGGAAGCTGAAGGGAAGACAAGTGAATGCAGACGAAGAAAAGGGACGAAGTAAACAGAGGCGGCAGACAAATAACGGCGTCTACTAACATCTGTGACAATCCCTATACATGGAAGGATTACGGAGGTCATGAGGGCGAACATAATAGCGAATGCAATGTGCATCGTGACGATCGGACAAGGATGGAATGTTAGAAAGGCTTCTACATAGAGCTCTCAACGGGGAAGAGCAGAAGCATAAAGGCATAAGCGTAATCCATGGTGATGGATGGGATTAAGGCTGGAAAGAGTGGCAGGAGAGGCTGCCGAATATATCTGGTCACCATAATCGAGTTTCGATAGAATTAGGGCCGAATGTGGTGAGTTCACGATCAGCCCCCATGAAGATGTGCGAGGTTTTAAGGAGGGTTCAGCCGGCTATGACAAGTCGCCTTCAGAGAGTAGTATGAGGTTTCCAGGACAATCTGCGGTACGGTCAAACAGTGAGAAACCTGACTGTATCACGTTCTGGGATACGTGAGCCGTATAGGTACAATGGATGATCTGAGACCACTGAGCGTCTAGTGAACGTAATTTGATGAGTTTGCCACTAGAAAATTTAAACCCGTAGTGAGTGGCCCAATCAGAAGCCCGGTTGATGGCATGCTGGAGAAACTGCAATGGTGACAGTCAGCACCTGCACAACTATAGCAAAGTCATCCCACATAGAGCGATGACCAAACTCAGCCCAGATGGAGAACAGATGCCAGATTATTTATAGCAAGCAGAAAAAGTGTTGTGCTCAGAACACATCCCTGGGGGGACACCTTCCCAGCCTGGACAAATTCCGGGGAGAGTTCATTACACGGACCCGGAAATGTCTGTCAGTTAAGAAAGCCTTAAGAAAGAATGGTAGGTTACTCGGAGGCCTAAGGAGTGGGCCCTGGGCCAGATATTATATCTCCAAGTTGTATCATAAGCCTTCTCAAGGTCGAAAAAGATAGCGATAACCGAATGGTTATTCGCAAAACATCTGAATATACGTATCCAAGAAAAGCGCAGCAAGGGGTCAATGGCAAACGGCCCTTACGGAAGCCATACTGACTAGGGGAGAGACTACTGTGAGTCTCTAAATACCACATCAAACGTCTATTAACTAGACGTTCCATCCTGCAAACTGCTGGTAAGAGCGATGGGACGGTAGTGAGAAGGGATCATCCCGTAGCACCTGGTTTCGAAAAAGGGAGAACAATAGCAGACTTCCACAGCTGGGAATAACTCCTTGCGACCATACAAGATTAAAGAGTCGTAAGAGGACAGTAAGAGCAGACTGATGTAAATGCTGTAGCATACGAATATGTATGCCGTCTGGCCCAGCTACGATGATCGGCAAGCAGAGAGTGTTGCCTCCAGTTCTTGAAGGTAAAAGGCACATTATAGGATTCTTCCCTAAGAGAAGAAAAATCTAAGGGCTTTAACTCGCTGGCAGACTTAGAAGAAAGGAACGAGGCCATAGATGGAGCCCTGAGAAATGCGGACGAGATGATTACCAATTTCAGTGGCAACGGCAAGAGGGTGTGCTATATCGACACCAGCAACCTGAAGAACAGGAGCCGGGTCGGGGA
This sequence comes from Cherax destructor, assembly GCA_009830355.1. Classification (NCBI taxonomy): domain Eukaryota; kingdom Metazoa; phylum Arthropoda; class Malacostraca; order Decapoda; family Parastacidae; genus Cherax; species Cherax destructor. The sequence continues at coordinate 3,608 of WNWK01032195.1, forward strand.
GAATTTACCACTTAATTTCCGCACTTTCTTCCAGACTGCACTCATCGAGGAAGCCGAAGTGACAGTAGAAACGTAATCTCGCCAGCAAGTGCGTTTAGCATCACGTATGACACGGCGAGCAATAGCTCTCTTCTGCTTGAAATCAAGGAGTCTCTCTGTGGTTCTGTTATACCGATACCTGCCCCATGCAGCGCGTTTCAAACGCACTGCCCGAGCACAAGTAGGAGACCACCAAGGCACGCACTTCTGAGGATGCTTGCCCGACGTTTGGGAATAGAATGTGAAGCTGCTGTGAAGATGGAGGACGAAAAGAGATGTAAAACCTCATCAATGGAGGACGAGGTAGGAACCTCATGAAAGGCAGTAAGATGTGCGTAAAGGTCCCATTTCGCCGGTCAAATTGCCAGCGTGGGCAATGAGGAGGTGGAGAAAACAGAGGGACTTTAGGATGATTGGGAAATGATCGCTGTCATGCAAGTCCGGGAGGACAGACCAGGTGAAGTCAAGGACAGTTGATGAAGAGCAGATGGAAAGATCGATGCAGGAGAAAGAATGAGTTCGGGGATCAAAATGGGTAGGAGTACCCGTATTTAAAACATGGAGGGAAAGAGAAGCAAGAAATGCCTCCAACTGAATACCACGGGAGTCACAGTGCGACCCTCCCCAGAGAAAGTGGTGCGCGTTAAAATCGCCAAGTAATAGAAGGGGTGGCGGTAAGGAAGAAACCAGAAAATCAATATCTGGGATAGACAATGTCCGCGAAGGGGAGAGATATAAAGAACAGAGTGTATACCACTTATTCAAGTGGATACGGGCTGCGGTGTAATGTAAGGAAGAAGGGACATAGAGCTGACGGTATGGAACACCAGTGCGTATAAGAAGAGCACTTTCGTTAAAGGTTCCATCGGAAAAAGGATCCGATGAATATAACAAATTATAGCCTGAAAAGGGCCTGATAACAGTGGATTGTAATTTGGGTTCTTGCAAACAGACCCCAATAGGGGAAAACTGGGAGAGCAACACCTGAAGCTCACCCCTGTTACCCCTGAGGCCTCGGATATTCCACTGCAAATAAGCCATGATTTATGGAGAGAAAGATATAAGTGGAAGTGAGAGGAATCTATGGACTAGGGTTAGAAAAGTCCACGTGTGGAGGTAGCGGAAGACCTGTAATCAGAGAAGGAGGAGGACGTTGTGAAGGAAGGGGGGGTTGAGACGAAGAAGAGAGATGAGGAACCTCAGGTGGAGTAGTGTCCATCATCTGTCCAGTCTCTGTAATATATTCTGCAATAGCTTCCAGTGTTTCGGAAGACAAAGATGCAGAATGTGGGACTACATTAGAAATGGAAGAAGAGTGAGCAACGATCGGGGAGTCTATAGACTGCACTAAAGTAGAGGACGAGGAGGTAGAAGAGGGAACTGTCGTAGGGACTTGGGAGGGACAGGGATGAAGGTAGAGTATGAGGAGGAGGATGAACCTCCACACACGTTACAGAACTAGTCGGAGGCGAAGAACCTGGCAATAGGGATTTTTGCCGGGCTTATAAGAGGGGCGCTGAGGTTTAGGTGTAGGACGAGGCGTGTAGACTCAGAACTGTGCGAGTGAATAGAGGAAGGAGTGTGGATAGTATGGGAAGCCGAGGTAGGGACCTCGGAGCCAAGAACATCAAAGGATTCGAGACAGGGGTGACGGAGGATGAGGCAACCACAGAGGAAGCCGTGGAAGTTGGGACCCCAGAAGCGGGCGACGTTTAGCAATTCGAGAATAAGAAATACGGGAAGTTTCCCTTGAAGGCGAAGATGAGAGACAGCCATAGCATAGGAGAAGCCTTCCGCCTCTTTGAGACAACGGATTTCCCGCTCATTCAGGTAAACCTGACAACGGCGAGAATATGAAGGATGTGCCTCATGACAGTTAAGGCAAGAGGAGGTAGAGTACAAGAAGAACTGGCATGGTCGTCAGCACCACAGACTGGGCATTCGGCCATGGACCTGCAATATTTTGCTGGATGACCAAAACGCCAGCAGTTTCTACACTGCTGCGGTGTAGGGTCACCTTCGAACTTGTAAACGTTGACCTGCAATGTAGACCGAAGGTGGCAGTTCTCGGCAGTCAAACGTTAAACGAGCTATATTGCAAGGATAACGTCTTCGCTTATTGGCTGGGAGGACAAAAGTGTCAACTTTAAGGATAGGGAGTTCTTGGAGCTCAAGCTGCTCGAAAATGTCATCACCACATGTCTGGAAATTCCGTTGGACAATGGTGTGGGGCAAAATGACAGAACCACAACATGAATTGAGGAATGGTGCTTGTCAATAGTAACAGGTGTATTGTCAATGGTCATAGAAGAGAAAGATCGCGAGCTTGGCCAGCATTCTGGACCGTGATGATGCGAGTGCCGCTCTTGAGAGCGTGAAATGAGATGTTTTGACCAACATGGCGTAGCAGAGCCTTACTAATACTATGGTCTGAAAGATAGGTATTAGGAGAAGTTGGACGAAGAGTAAAAAACTTTGTCCATTGAGTAGTTTGAAACAGAGAGTTTAAGGGAGTGCGTGACGAGCTGGTCGTTTCTGCGATGAACGAGAAGGGAGTGTCGAATCGTCATGTGTGGGTCTTGGTCGTTTTGTGTGGGACCGGGGTGGTCCGATGGGAGACGGCGAGCGATTCGAAAATTGCCGCACCGTCGAGGAGAAGCCGGAATCAAGGTCAGAGAAGAGCGAAGGTCCGACGTATCAAAAGGGCCAGTCGGGACCCTGGTACCTGAAGCAGGTGACGAACCAGCACCAGCAAGAGGTACAGGGGCATGAGAGGTGTCCAAAGAGTCATCCGTTAACGAGGCAGGGTCAGTACTGGGTGCGGTATCAGGAAGGGGCCCGGGGGTAGTGGGTTCATGGATTGGGTCAGCCATGGTTAGGTTACTTCTTTCTTTTTATTTTTAAGAAAAAAAAAGAAGAAAAGAAAATAAAAATAAAAAAAAGAATAAAAAAAAGGGGGGAACGTGGAGGAATAGGTCCTAGGAGGAATGAAAGGGAGCGCAAATCCCCCTCCATGCCCAAGAGGACCTCAACACCGCAAGCGGTGCAGATGCAGCATGGAACCCGTGCCATACCCTACCCTTCATGCCAGTAAACCAGCAATCCGGGATAGCAACCTCACATCCACCGAGCCATCTCGGCGGACAAAAGAGAGGGCGGCCGGATATCCGCCACAAAGCATACCACCTTCGGCCACCACCCCCGGAATCCGAAAGGTGGCCTCCAGAGATACACCCGTCGCCCGAAAGATACCCAAGGCCACCCCCCGGGTGACCGGAGAGGGATCGGGACATCCCCAGGCGATCCAGATTCCACTGCAAACTACACCACCGCCAAGGACCTCAACGGAATGGGATGGACCACGATACCCTTCCCCCTACCTAGGAACTAGAATGCCTGAGGAGAGAAGCTCCCAGGGTAAAACTGGGAAGGAAATAAGGGAGGGATGAGGAGGAGGAGGAGGAAAGGAAAAAGGGAGGATGGGGAAGATGGGAAAAGGGAGGGGGGATTGGGGGTAATTAGGTTCGGTCTGAGGAAGAAGACCAAGAGGTCCAATTCCTCAGACCGATAGCCTCTTTACCGCGACAAGGAGCCCCCCCTTAAAGAGGAACAAGTTACAAAGGTAATGAATCATGTAAGTAAATTTACTTACTTACGTTTATACATGGTTACAATCATGAACAAATTATAAAGTAATGAGCAATTCACTAGTCTACACCCGGTCACAACTGTACGATGGACCAATCAGCGACATCGCCTCTCCTGTCTCAGCCGCCACTAGCCAAGACAGCTAAAACACTACAAGTCTACAACATCGTAATAATAATAATAATAATAATAATAATAATAATAATAATAACAATAATAATAATAATAATAATAATAATAATAAATAATAACAATAATAATATATTTATTTACTACAAGTACATGTACAAGGGATACAGTTCTAGCTGACATCAATGACATACTACTACGTATATAGAAAGTCCCTTGTTATGCAGAGCATTTCGGGCAAATTATATCAGCATTGACCTCTTCGCTCTCGGGCCGAGAGGTTGTGCTGCGCAGTTGCTCCTGGTCCAGGCTGTGCGCAACTTCCGATTTTCTGCAAGATGGCGACCAGTGTTCGGAGGAGGAGAAACATGGTGTGTGTGGAGCTTCTTAAGGGAGCTATTTACCCAGCTAACGCTTCTGTTTTGCTGCCGGCGATAATCCGTGACACTTTTAGTATTTGTCATGAAGACCTATATGGCACTGCGCTAAATGGTTCGACGAGGATCTTCGTGAAGTTTGATACCGTGGAGGCATATGAAAAAACTGTGGAGAGGTACCAAGAGAAGTGCCTCACTGTCAACACTGGGATAGAAGTCTGGCTCAGGAATGCCTCGACACATTACACCTTTGTGAGGGCTCGTAATGTGCCATTTGAGGCCATTGAATTGGACGTCAGCAAGGCTTTTCAATGGTATGGTGTGGTGCATTCTACGACTATGGGAAGGTGGAATGAAGGAATATATGCCGGGTAGCCAGAAGGTTCCTTCACATTGAAAATGACTTTGAAAAGGCCTATACCGTCCTATGTACTGCTGGAGGACTTTTGGACGCAGGTTTTTGTTACCTACGTGGGACAGCGTAGGACATGTCGTGTGTGTGGGGCATACGATCACATGGCGGTGGGGTGTCCCACCGTCATGGCCTCAAGATCAATGGTTACAAAGGTACCTGTGATGCATAACCCCTTAGAGGAGCCAACACCTGAGATTGTGGAAGGACTGGGAAAGGCCAGTGGGGCAGAAGTGGGGGAAAGTTGTGTAACGCTCCCTGAGGAGTTGAGTGCTCCAACAATCGTTGGGCCTGAAAAAGATAATGAGTCTGAGGATTTGGTGGATGTGGGTGACCTCCAGGTGGACCTACCGCAACCATTGCAAGAGATGCTGCGAACGTTTATGGAAGATCCAGAGGTGATTTCTTCTGGAGTTGAAGGACATTTACAGGTGGAGGAGGGTAGGATTAACCAGGATGTGAGCGTGCTGGAAGCTGGGAAAGACAGTTTGCAGGTGCAGGAAGTGGAGGCTGTTGTGCATAGGGATGGGGACACAGATGTAATGGAGGTAGGGGGAGAATCGAGAAAGAGGGCGGGAGAGGTGTCAGATGATGATGTCCTCACACCTGGCCAGCGTACAGGTAAGAAAACATGGGTAGAGATGGCACGGAAGGGGAAGGTGGGGGCACAGGTGAGGGTATGGGATCAGGGAGTGAGGAGTGTTAGAGATAAAGGTTTAGGGAAGGGTGTCACAGCCCGCCTGCAGAAGCACAGAGGAAAGCCCCCTTTGGTGTATTCAAGTGTTTAACCATTAATGTGCATGGCCTAAGGGCAGAAATTAAACGTAGGTGGGTGGAGGTAGTATTAAGACGATATGACGTAGACGTAATTTTTATACAAGAGCACAATTTTAGGTGTGGTCAAGAGTTGAGATTAAAAGGATATGAGGTGTATGCAGGTAACTCGGGAAAATTAAAGGGTGGGGTGGCTGTGGGGGTGAAGGAGCCCAGTCCCTTTCGGTTGTTAGCGTGGGAGGAGGGGGGAGGGTGGGTGGTGAGGGTGGATGGGAATTGGGGCGACATTCGGGTATGTTTCATGGGAATATATATGCCAGCTGACAGTAATCGACGTGTTAAGGAAGAATTTGTAAGGGATGTTTTGACATATCATTTACGGGGTTTGCCTATGATTACTCTGCTGGGTGGGGATTGGAATTGTATATTCAGGAAAAAAGATGTAGAACCTAGAGGGGCGGGTTGTGAGTTAGGGGTGTTGCGTGTTTTACTGAGGGAGGCGGGAGTGTTTGATGTGGTACGGGGAGATGGGTGGAGGGTGGAGCATACTTTTGTGAGGAGAGGCTATGCAGCCCAGTTAGATCATGTTTATGCAACAAGGGACGTTACAGTGGGGAGGGTGCAAATGCTTGATATTGGTTTTTCGGACCACCGTGGTGTATTAGTAGAGGTGGAGTGGGATGGAATGGTCCGAAGGTACAATGGTTATTGGAAGTTGAATGTGCATTTGCTGCCGGGGGAGGGGGAGGGGAGATCGTTTGAGGAATGGTGGGGGTCCTTCTGGTTAGAAGGAGCAGAGGAACGGGAGAAGGATTTTTTAGGCTGGTGGGAAAAGAGTGCGAAGGAGGGAATAAGGGACTTTTAGAGGAATCAAGGAATGGATGAGGCAAGATGGAAGTTTGGTCTTCAGAAGTATTTGGAGGGTCAGCTTAATGAATGCTATGAGGGAGGGGTTTGTAGGTATGGGGAAATAGAGGGGTTGCGGGGAAGGTTGAGGGATATTCAAAATGATCGTTTTGATGCGTTGTGGGGTGATAGTTAGTTTGATATCTTTATTATGCACCCCATACCCATCCTGTGGGCGGTAGTCAAAAGATTACAGAGGTACATAATGGGTCCAGGGACTGGACCTCAAAGTTTGATAGCTGAGCAAGTTACAAAGGTAATGAACTCAGATGGTCACAATCATGACAAGTTACAAAGGTATTTGCAGATTACAGAGGTATATATAGGGTCCAGAAACTGGGCCCCAAAGTTTTGATAGCTGAACAAGGTACAATGGTAATTAATTCACTAGTTACAAGGTAATGAATCATGTAAGTAAATTTACTTACGTCTGTACATGGTTGCACTCATGAACAAATTATAAAGCAATGAGCAATCTATTAGTCTACACCCAGCCACAACTGTATTGAGTTATTGGTGCAAATTTTAATTGTTGGGTCACACACACACACATATACATATACACATACATATATACACACACACACACATACATGTATATACATACACATACACACATGTACATACACACACACACACACACACACACGTGTCAATGCTTTATTTACAGGGAGCAAAGTCAGGGTATTTTTCCAGATTATTATTATAATCAAATAGAAGCGCTAAACCACAGGGGTTATACAGCGCTGCAGGTTATTGTAGGATGCAGGGAGAGTGGGTTGTAAGAGGGAGATGGACGATTAGTAGGGTATGGAGTGCAAGATGACGGTGGATAGTGCAGGGGTGGAGGGTAGCAAGAGATCGAGGTAGAAGGGACTGAGGGAGGTGCTAGAGGTATAATCTTCAGAGTTTGTGTAGTAAGTCAGTTTCTGTCAAAAAGTCAATGAGAGAGTCAGGATTAAAGGAGGGTCCATCTGCAAGAAGGGAAGGTAAAGAAAGGGCCGCAGAGCGAAGACGTCGTTGGAGGTAAATTCTGCGTGCTCGTTGATAGTGGGGCAGTCCAACAGGATATGTCGAACAGACACTGGAACCTGACAATGCTCACAGAGAGGGGCAGGGAGCCTCTCCATGAGATACCCATGAGTAAGACGAGTGTGGCCGATGCGAAGACGGGAGAGTGTTGTCTCCCAACCTCGACATTGGTGACAAGAAGAAGGCCAGAAACCTATAACCGGTTTAATAGAATGAAGTTTGTTATTCAGCAGGTCAGACCAACGTTGTTGCCAACGGGTGCGAAGGTGGGTAGCAATGACCGCAAAATAGTCCGAGAAAGGAACACCTCTATATGAAACTGGAAGGTCATGTACTACTGACCGCGCAGTAGTGTCTGCCTGTTCATTGCCCTGTACGTCAACATGACCAGGGACCCAACAAAAGACAATATCTTTATGCTTGCTAAAGATACGGCGTAACCAAAGGTGGATACGAAGAACTAGGGGTGAGGTGTATCAATTTACGGATAGCCTGTAAAGCACTAAGGGAGTCTGAAACGACCACAAATGGTGATACAGGCATAGATGCAATACGGATAAGTGCCACAAGAATGGCATACAATTCAGCCGTAAATATGCTAGCCGAGGGTAATAGATGCCCTCGTATGACGCTGTCCGGAAACACTGCTGCGAATCCGACGCCGTCAGATGACTTTGAACCATCGGTGTATACTGCGATGGCATGGGAATGAGAACGGAAATGGTCTAGAAAGAAAGAGCGAGAAGCCGCCGTAGGCAGTTGGGCTTTCGCGCAAGGTAGAGGAATAGAACAGACACGGACAGTTGGAACTTCCCACGGGGGTAGAGGAAAGGGTGAAGCCACATGAACATATAAAGGCGGAAGCTGAAGGGAAGACAAGAGTGAATGCAGACGAAGAGAAAAGGGACGAAGTAAACAGGGGCGACGAACAAATAACGAGCGTCTACTAACATCTGTGACAATCCTATACATGGAAGGATTGCGGAGGTCATGAGAGCGAACATAATAGCGAATGCAATGTGCATCGCGACGATCGGACAAGGATGGAATGTTCACTTCTACATAGAGGCTCTCAACCGGGGAAGAACGAAAAGCACCAAGGCATAAGCGTAATCCCTGGTGATGGATAGGATTAAGGCTGGAAAGAGTGGCAGGAGAGGCTGCCGAATATATCTGGTCACCATAATCGAGTTTCGATAGAATTAGGGCCGAATGTAGACGAAGGAGAGTTCTATGATCAGCTCCCCATGAAAGATGTGCGAGGGTTTTAAGAAGGTTCAGCCGGCTATGACAAGTCGCCTTCAGAGAGGTAATGTGAGGTTTCCAGGACAATCTGCGGTCAAACAGGAGGCCGAGAAACTTGACTGTATCACGTTCTTGGATACGTGAGCCGTATAGGTACAATGGATGATCAGAGACCACTGAACGTCTAGTGAACGTAATTTGATGAGTTTTGCCACTAGAAAATTTAAACCCGTGAGTGGTGGCCCAATCAGAAACCCGGTTGATGGCATGCTGGAGGGAAACTGCAATGAGGTGACAGTCAGCACCTGCACAAGCTATAGCAAAGTCATCCACATAGAGCGATGACCAAATATTGGATGGGAGAACAGATGCCAGATTATTTATAGCAAGCAGAAAAAGTGTTGTGCTCAGAACACATCCCTGGGGACACCTTCAGCTTGGACAAATTCCGGGAGAGTTCATTACTAACCCGGACCCGGAAATGTCTGTCAGTTAAGAAAGCCTTAAGAAAGAATGGTAGGTTGCCTCGGAGGCCTAAGGAGTGGGCTTGGGCCAAGATATTATATCTCCAAGTTGTATCATAAGCCTTCTCAAGGTCGAAAAAGATAGGGATAACCGAATGGTTATTCGCAAAGGCATTACGAATATACGTATCCAAGCGCAGCAAGGGGTCAATGGCAGAACGGCTCTTACGGAAGCCATACTGACTAGGGAGAGACTACTGTGAGTCTCTAAATACCACATCAAACGTCTATTAACTAGACGTTCCATCACCTGCAAACTGCACTGGTAAGAGCGATGGGACGGTAGTGAAGGGATCACGTCCGTAGCACCTGGTTTTCGAAAAGGAGAACAATAGCAGACTTCCACAGCTGGGAATAACTCCTTGCGACCATAAAGATTAAAGAGTCGTAAGAGGACAGTAAGAGCAGACTGATGTAAATGCTTTAGCATACGAATATGTATGCCGTCTGGCCCAGCTGCCGATGATCGGCAAGCAGAGAGTGTTGCCTCCAGTTCTTGAAGGGTAAAAGGCACATTATAGGATTCTTCTCTAAGAGAAGAAAAATCTAAGGGCTTTAACTCGCTGGCAGACTTAGAAGAAAGGAACGAGGGGCATAGATGAGCCCCTGAGAAATGCGGACGAGATGATTACCAATTTCAGTGGCAACGGCAAGAGGGTGTGCTATATCGACACCAGCAACCCTGAAGAACAGGAGCCGGGTCGGGGAGAATTTACCACTCAATTTCCGCACTTTCTTCCAGACTGCACTCATCGAGGAAGCCGAAGTGACAGTAGAAACGTAATCTCGCCAGCAAGTGCGTTTAGCATCACGTATGACACGGCGAGCAATAGCTCTCTTCTGCTTGAAATCAAGGAGTCTCTCTGTGGTTCTGTTATACCGATACCTGCCCCATGCAGCGCGTTTCAAACGCACTGCCCGAGCACAAGTAGGAGACCACCAAGGCACGCACTTCTGAGGATGCTTGCCCGAGGTTTGGGAATAGAATGGAAGCCGCTGTGAAGATGGAGGACGAAAAGAGATGTAAAACCTCATCAATGGAGGACGAGGTAGGAACCTCATGAAAGGCAGTAAGATGTGCGTAAAGGTCCCATTTCGCCGGTCAAATTGCCAGCGTGGGCAATGAGGAGGTGGAGAAAACAGAGGGACTTTAGGATATTGGGAAATGATCGCTGTCATGTAAGTCCGGGAGGACAGACCAGGTGAAGTCAAGGACAGTTGATGAAGAACAGATGGAAAGATCGATGCAGGAGAAAGAATGAGTTCGGGGATCAAAATGGGTAGGAGTACCCGTATTTAAAACATGGAGGGAAGAGAAGCAAGAAATGCCTCCAACTGAATGCCACGGGAGTCACAGTGCGACCCTCCCCAGAGAAAGTGGTGGCGTTAAAATCGCCAAGTAATAGAAGGGAGTGGCGGTAAGGAAGAAACCAGAAAATCAACATCTGGGATAGACAATGCCGCGAAGGGGAGAGATATAAAGAACAGAGTGTATACCACTTATTCAAGTGGATACGGGCTGCGGTGTAATGTAAGGAAGAAGGGACATAGAGCTGACGGTATGGAACACCAGTGCGTATAAGAGAGCACTTTCGTTAAAGGTTCCATCGGAAAAGAATCCAATGAATATAACAAATTATAGCCTGAAAAGGGCCTGATAACAGTGGATTGTAATTTGGGTTCTTGCAAACAGACCCCAATAGGGAAAACTGGGAGAGCAACACCTGAAGCTCACCCCTGTTACCCCTGAGGCCTCGGATATTCCACTGCAAATAAGCCATGATTTATGGAGAAAAAGATAGAAGTGGAAGTGAGAGGAAGCTATGGACTAGGGTTAAAAAGTCCACGTGTGGAGGCAGCGGAAGACCTGTAATCGAGAGGAGGAGGACGTTGTGAAGGAAGGGGGTTGAGACGAAGAAGAGATGAGGAACCTCAGATGGAGTAGTGTCCATCATCGGCCCAGTCTCTGAAATATATTCTGCAATAGCTTCCAGTGTTTCGGAAGTCAAAGATGCAGAATGGGAGACTACATTAGAAATGGAAGAAACTATCGGGAGTCTATAGACTGTACTAAAGTAGAGGACGAGGAGGTAGAAGAGGAAACTGTCGTAGGGACTTGGGAGGGACAGGGGATGAAGGTAGTGTATGAGAGAGGATGAACCTCCACACACGTTACAGAACTAGTCGGAGGCGAAGAACCTGGCAATAGGGATTTTTGCCGGGCTTATAAGAGGGGCGCTGAGGTTTAGGTGTAGGACGAGGACGTGTAGACTCAGAACTGTGCGAGTGAATGAGGAAGGAGTGTGGATAGTATGGGAAGCCGAGTAGGGACCTCGGAGCCAAGAACATCAAAAGGATTCGAGACAGGGGTGACTGAGGATGAGGCGACCACAGAGGAAGCCGTGGAAGTTGGGACCCCAGAAGCGGGCGACGTTTAGCAATGCGAGAATAGGAAATACGGGGAAGTTTCCCTTGAAGGCGAAGATGAGAGACAGCCATAGCGTATGAGAAGCCTTCTGCCTCTTTGAGACAACGGATTTCCCGCTCATTCAGGTAAACCTGACAACGGCGAGAATATGAAGGATGTGCCTCATGCAGTTAAGGCAAGAGGAGGTAGAGTACAAGAAGAACTGGCATGGTCGTCAGCACCACAGACTGGGCATTCGGCCATGGACCTGCAATATTTTGCTGGATGACCAAAACGCCAGCAGTTTCTACACTGCTGCGGTGTAGGGTCACTTTCGAACTTGTAAACGTTGACCTGCAATGTAGACCGAAGGTGGCAGTTCTCGGCAGTCAAACGTTAAACGAGCTATATTGCAAGGATAACGTCTTCGCTTATTGGCTGGGAGGACAAAAGTGTCAACTTTAAGGATAGGGAGTTCCTGGAGCTCAAGCTGCTCGAAAATGTCATCACCACATGTCTGGAAATTCCGTTGGACAATGGTGTGGGGCAAAATGACAGAACCACAACAAGAATTGAGGAATGGTGCTTGTCAATAGTAACAGGAGTAGTATCAATAGTTGTAAGAAAAGAAAGATCGCGAGCTTGGCCAGCATTCTGGACCGTGATGATGCGAGTGCCGCTCTTGGAGCGTGAAATGAGATGTTTTGACCAACATGGCGTAGCAGAGCCTTACCAATACTATGGTCTGAAAGATAGGTATTAGGAGAAGTCGGTCGAAGAGTAAAAAACTTTGTCCATTGAGTAGTTTGAAACAGAGAGTTTAAGGGGAGTGCGTGACGAGCTTGTCGTTTCTGAGATAAACGAGAAGAAAGTGTTGAATCGTCATGTGTGGGTCTTGGTCGTTTGGGTGTGGGACCAGGGGTGGTCGATGTGAGACGGGCGAGCGATTCGAAAATTGCCGCACCGTCGAGGAGAAGCGGAATCAAGGTCAGAGAAGAGCGAAGGTCAGACGTATCGAAAGGGCCAGTCGGGTCCCTGGTACCTGAAGCAGGTGACGAACCGGCACCAGCAAGAGGTACAGGGGCATGAGAGGTGTCCAAAGAGTTGTCCGTTAACGAGGCAGGGTCAGTACTGGGTGCGGTATCAGGAAGGGGCCCGGGGGTAGTGGGTTCATGGATTGGGTCAGCCATGGTTAGGTTACTTCTTTCTTTTTATTTTTAAGAAAAAAAAAGAAAGAAAAAGAAAATAAAAATAAAAAAGAATAAAAAAGGGGAACGTGGAGGAATAGGTCCTAGGAGGAATGAAAGGAGCGCAAATCCCCTCCGTGCCCAAGAGGACCTCAACACCGCAAGTAGTGCAGATGCTGCATGGAACCCGTGCCATACCCTACCCTTCACGCCAGTAAACCAGCAATCCGGGATAGCAACCTCACATCCACCGAGCCATCTCGGCGGACAAGAGAGGCGGCCGGATATCCGCCACAAAGCATACCGCCTTCGGCCACCACCCCGGAATCAAAGGTGGCCTCCAGAGATACACCGTCGCCGAAAGATACCAAGCCACCCCGGGTGACCGGAGAGGATCGGACATCCCCAGGCGATCAGATTCCACGCAAACTACACCACCGCCAAGGACCTCAACGGAATGGGATGGACTACGATACCCTTCCCCCTACCTAGGAACTAGAATGCCTGAGGAGAGAAGCTCCCAGGGCAAAACTGGGAAGGAAATAAGGGAGGGATGAGGAGGAGGAGGAGGAGGAAGAGGGAAAAGGGAGGATGGGGAAGATGGGAAAAGGGAGGGGATTGGGGGTAATTAGGTTCGGTCTGAGGAAGAAGACCAAGAGGTCAATTATGTACCACAATCAGCCCTACTCACACTATACTATTCACTCATCTATCCCTACCTCACATATGCCATTTGTGCATGGGGATCAACAGCAATTACCCACCTAAAGCCAATAATAACCCAACAAAAAGCCGCAGTAAGAATTATCACGCAATCCAACGCTAGGCAGCACACCCCCCACTCTTCAAAGACCTAAACCTACTCACTGTTCAGAACATCCATACTTACTACTCTGCTATCTACATTTATAGAACCATAAATTCCAACTTTAACCCTGAGCTAAAACACTTTCTTGACAGTTGTGACAGGACCCATAGACATAATACCAGACATAAACATCTCTTTGACATTCCCCGTGTCCGACTAAATCTATACAAAAATTCAATGCGCATAAAAGGGCCTAAAATCTGGAACTCCCTGCCTGAAAACTCTAGAACTGCAGACACAACCTCCATTTTCAAAAGCACCTTTAAAAAACATCTTATCTCACTTACGCACCCAACCGGTAGCTAACCACATGTAAACTACTTCATCTTGCACATATCCACATCAAAAGACACTTACTGATATCTGTGATTCCCCTTAATTTCACATGACTAACCAAAATTCTAATACAACTATTGCTTCATAATTCTTAAGCTAGTCATAAGTTTGCCTAAGACACTCCAATATAGAAACGGTATTATGCCAATACATCACCTTTACCATTAATATATAAACTAATTGTTAAATTCTTTAAACTAATTGTTAAATTCTTTAAACTAATTGTTAAATTTTTAAATGTTTGAATTTCAGTACCTCAATTTTGTAAACCTAGTTAATCACTACAATTACCTAACCTTACTATCAGTATAATCATTGTGTCACTATTGAGTAAGATCTATCATAAGACTGCCTGAAAAGCCTAGGCATACCTAGGCATATTATTGGCCATCTTGTAATATCTACTTCATAAAATGTACATTACTATAAGTACACCCCACTTTGTATATTACTAGAAATAAAGAATTTGAATTTGAATGGATGATGTGAGTCTAAGGAGACAGATGTTGACCTTGATGGATGATGTGAGTCTGAGGAGACAGATGTTGACCTTGATGGATGGTGCGAGTCTGAGGAGGCAAATGTTGACCTTGATGGATGATGTGAGTGAGAGGCAGATGTTGACATTGATGGATTGTGTGTGTGAGAGGCAGATGTTGACCTTGATGGATGATGTGAGTCTGAGGAGACAGATGTTGACCTTGATGGATGATGTGAGTGAGGAGACAGATGTTGACCTTGATGGATGATGTGAGTCTGAGGAAACATGTTGACCTTGATGGATGATGTGAGTGAGGAGACAGATGTTGACCTTGATGGATGATGTGAGTGAGGAGACAGATGTTGACCTTGATGGATGATGTGAGTCTGAGGAGACAGATGTTGACCTTGACAGATGATGTGAGTGAGGAGACAGATGTTGACCTTGATGGATGATGTGAGTCTGAGGAGACAGATGTTGACCTCGATGGATGATGTGAGTCTTTAAAGACAGATGTTGACCGTGATGGATGATGTGAGTTTTTGGAGACAGATGTTGACCTTGATGAATGATGTGAGTCTGAGGAGACAGATGTTGACCTTGATGGATGATGTGAGTCTGATGAGACAGATGTTGACCTTGATGGATGGTGAGAGTCTGAGAAGACAGATGTTGACCTTGATGGATGATGTGAGTCTAAGAGGCAGATGATGACCTTGATGGATGATGTGAGTCTGAGAGGCAGATGTTGACCTTGATGGATGGTGTGAGTCTGAGGAGACAGATGTTGACCTTGATGGATGGTGTGAGTCTGAGGAGACAGATGTTGATCTTGATGGATTGTGAGTCTGAGGAGACAGATGTTGACCTTGATGGATGATGTGAGTCACAGAGGCAGATGTTGACCTTGATGGATGATGTGTCTGAGGAGACAGATGTTGACCTTGATGGATGATGTGAGTCAGAGAGGCAGATGACCTTGATGGATGATGTAAGTCTGAGGAGACAGATGTTGACCTTGATGGATGATGTAAGTCTAAGAGGCAGATGTTGACCTTGATGGATGATGTGAGTCTGAGAGGCAGATGTTGACCTTGATGGATGATGTGAGTCTGAGAGGCAGATGTTGACCTTGATGGATGATGTGAGTCTGAGGAGACAGATGTTGACCTTGATGGATGATGTGAGTCTGAGAGGCAGATGTTGACCTTGATGGATGATGTGAGTCTGAGGAGACAGATGTTGACCTTGATGGATGATGTGAGTCTGAGAGGCAAATGTTGACCTTGATAAATGATGTGAGTCTGAGAGGCAGATGTTGACCTTGATGGATGATGTGAGTCTGAGGAGACAGATGTTGACCTTGATGGATGATGTGAGTCTGAGGAGACAGATGTTGACCTTGATGGATGATGTGAGTCTTTGGAGACAGATGTTGATCTTGATGGATGATGTGAGTCTTTGGAGACAGATGTTGACCTTGATGGATGGTGTGAGTCTGAGGAGACAGATGTTGACCTTGATGGATGATGTGAGTGAGAAGACAGATGTTGACCTTGATGGATGATGTGAGTCTGAGAGGCAGATGTTGACCTTGATGGATGGTGTGAGTCTGAGAGGCAGATGTTGATCTTGATGGATGGTCTGAGTCTGATTAGACAGATGTTGACCTTGATGGATGGTGTGAGTCTGAGGAGACAGATGTTGACCTTGATGGATTGTGAGTCTGAGAAGACAGATGTTGACCTTGATGGATGATGTGAATCTGAGGAGACAGATGTTGACCTTGATGGATGATGTGAGTCTGAGAGGCAGATGTTGACCTTGATGGATGGTGTGAGTCTGAGGAGACAAATGTTGACCTTGATGGATGATGTGAGTCAGAGAGGCAGATGTTGACCTTGATGGATGATGTGAGTCTGAGCAGACAGATGTTGACCTTGATGGATGATGTGAGTCTGAGAGGCAGATGTTGACCTTGATGGATGATGTGAGTCTGAGAGGCAGATGTTGACCTTGATGGATGATGTGAGTCTGAGGAGACAGATGTTGACCTTGATTCATGATGTGAGTCTGAGAGGCAGATGTTGACCTTGATAAATGATGTGAGTCTGAAAGGCAGATGTTGACCTTGATGGATGATGTGAGTCAGAGGCAGATGTTGACCTTGATGGATGGTGTGAGTCTGAGGATACAAATGTTGACCTTGATGGATGATGTGAGTCAGAGAGGCAGATGTTGACCTTGATGGATGATGTGAGTCTGAGGAGACAGATGTTCACCTCGATGGATGATGTGAGTCTGAGAGGCAGATGTTGACCTTGATGGATGATGTGAGTCTGAGAGGCAAATGTTGACTTTGATGGATGATGTGAGTCTGAGAGGCAGATGTTGACCTTGATAAATGATGCGAGTCTGAGAGGCAGATGTTGACCTTGATGGATGATGTGAGTCTGAGAGGCAGATGTTGACCTTGATGGATGATGAGTCTGAGAGGCAGATGTTGACCTTGATGGATGATGTGAGTCTGAGAGGCAGATGTTGACCTTGATGGATGATGTGAGTCTGAGAGGCAGATGTTGACCTTGATGGATGATGTGAGTCTGAGGAGACAGATGTTGACCTTGATGGATGATGTGAGTCTGAGAGGCAGATGTTGACCTTGATGGATGATGTGAGTCTGAAAGGCAGGTGTAAGATCATTTATAGTGGCCACTAACATTATTTAATGTCATTTAAAGTAGTGGTTAATAACATTATTTAAGGTCATTTAAAGTAGTGGCTAATAACATTATTTAAGGTCATTTAAAGTAGTGGCTAATAACATTATTTAAGGTCATTTTCAGTAGTGGCTAATAACATTATTTAAGGTCATTTACAGTAGGGCTAAAACATTTTTTGGGTAATTTACAGTATGGCTAATAACATTATTTAAGGTCATTTGAGTGGGCTAATAACATTATTTAAGGTCATTTAAGAAATGGTCACTAACATTATTCCCCTTTTTGACATGTAATAAAATAATATTAATGTTTATTTTTACATGATACAACTTATACAGACCATAGCGGGACACCCATCACATGAAAGACTTAAAAATTTAAAGTGTTTTTTGTCCCCAGGATGCAACCCAAATCCCTAACACCCAGGTACCTATTTTACTGCTAGGTGAAGAGTGACAGCAGGTGATAACATAAGGGTTGCACTTCAAATCATCTGTCGGTTTCAGAAAAACCTAGTTAAAATCCTTCATCAGGGGGTTGCTAGGGTTGGGGGTTACCCCGGGGGGCATTTTGGTTTCACCCCTGTGAAAAACCCCGGGGTGGGGGGATTTGGGAGGGGGCCTCCAGTTACGTCACTACTGCATGGCCCCGTGACCAATGTTTATCAATGAAAACGTTTAAAAAAGCCAAAACTTTATTAATGATAAAATAAATAATTGTAGTACTACTACTACTGAACAGTGACCCCCCATAACCCCCCCACCCCCGTTCCTCACCCACCAACTACCAGCGTTGGCGATGGCGGGGGGTGTGTGGGGATCGCAGAGGGTTTCACTGCAGGGACAGCGCCGTGGAATTTGACCCAGAGGCAGCTGTCAGGTGTGCCACAGGCAGTGTGCACTTTTTTCCCCAGGCTTCCCGGGATCCCTGGGGGCCGGGGGGGGAGCGGCCAGCAGCGCCCCTCAGCGGACGGAGGGCCGGGGTCTGCAATCAAATTTGGGGTCCACCTGCGTCTGCAATCAAACTAAATACCATGGCGTTGACATCCCCAGGGCTGCTAGCGGGTGGTGCTCCTGCAAACGGGAGATCCTGGTGCAACCTGCTGCTGTTTGCAATGGCTGTCTGGCTTCCGGGCCCGAGGGGCAGGCCCCTTTCAACATCTGTTTGGGGGAATGGATGCATTCCCCAGAATATTGCTCATTACTCTGTCATTTGAATACCATGTATGGACGTGTTTATGATTCCCTTACCTTTGTAACTCTCCAATTTTGACCAGCTCTACCTGGAGCCCATTACCTTTTCAAATTTTCCGGTTGTGACCAGCTCTACCTGGAGCCATTACCTTTTCAACTTGTCCGGGTTTTGACCAGCTCTACCTGGAGCTCATTA
>WNWK01032196.1:0-22083 GCA_009830355.1 Cherax destructor
TTCTTTACCTGCCATAACTGATTATTCAACATTATTGCCACTCCTTCTTTAGCTCTAACTCTATTTGAAACCCCTGATCTAATCCCATTTATTTCCCCACTGAAACTCTCCTACCCCTTCAGCTTTGTCTCACTTAAAGCCAGGACATCCAGCTTCTTTTCATTCATAACATCTACAATCATCTCTTTCTTATCATTCGCACAACATCCAGCACATTCAAACATCCCACTTTGATTTTCTTCTTCTTCTTTTTAGTAAGCTATACAGGAAAAGGGGTTACTAGCCCATTGTTCCCGGCATTTTAGTTGACTTTACAACACGCATGGCTTAGGAGGAAAGATTCTTATTCCACTTCCCATGGATATGAAAGGGAAAAGCAATAAGAACAAGAACTATTAAGATAAAATCAAAGAAAACTCAGATGAGTGTGTATACAATAAACGATGTACATGTTTGCGTAGTGTGACTAAGTGTAAGTGAAGTAGCAAGACGTACCTGAAATCTTGCATGTTTATGAGACAGAAAAAAGACACCAGCAATCCTACCATCATGTAAAACAGTTTCAGGTTTCTGTTTCACAGTCACCTGGCAGGATGGTAGTACCTCCCTGGGTGGTTGCTGTCTACCAACCTACTACCTTATAGGAGAAATAACAATGAGTATTTTTTGAGTATGAGTATTTAGGTAAGGGTGAGTAGGTGGTTTTTGAGAAGAGTCTTAAAATGATTCTCAGACAAGGTTATTTTTGTATTTTCTGGTAATGAGTTCCAGAATCTGGGGCCCTTTATGTGCATTGAATTTTTAATAGGTTTGCTATGGATGGGGTACATCAAAATGTGATCTGTTTCTTGTGTTATGGTCATGGGTCCAATAGGTTGGTGAGAGAATTTTGAGTGGAGGGTTTATATTAGAATGTGAGTTCTATGTATGTAGTAGGCACAATTATAAGTGTGAATGTTCTTTATGGTGAGTACCTGGAGTAGTTTTAGGCTTTTGAATATTGGTGGAGTATGCTGTCTAGAGTGGGAATTTGTTATCATTCTGACTGCAGCCTTTTGCTGGGTTATGAGTGGTCTAAGGTGATTTAATGTTCTTATTTATATTTTGAAAGTGTTTCGATTACCTTAAATCATATCTTAGCAATAGACACCAGTATGTATACACAAATGGTGTTGCCTCCACCACACAACCTGTTCTAGTTGGAGTCCCCCAGGGCAGTGTCCTTGGACCACTACTCTCTCTCATTTACATCAATGACCTCCCTAATGCCTCCAAACTACTTAAACCTGTTCTTTTTGCAGATGACACTACCTATATCTTCCCTCACCCAAACCAAACCATACTTAGAAACACTGTAAATGATGAGCTGCTAAAAATATCCACTTGGATGACAACCAACAAACTTACTCTCAATATCAACAAACCTGCTTCATACTGTTTGGTAACACAGCTGCAAATGTTCAGTTAAACATATTGATAAATGGTTCCTCCATTTCAAGACACACTGACCGAAAATTTCCAGGACTCCACATTGACAGCTGTCTTAAATTTCAGACCCACATAAAGCATATTTCAAAAAATCTCCAAATCAGTAGGCATCCTCTCTAAGATGCAGTACTATGTACCCCAAACAGCAATTCTTGCTCTTTACCACTCTCATCTACCCTTACCTCACCTATGGTATTTGTGCATGGGGTTCAACCACAGCAAATCACCTTAAACCTTTAATTATTCAACAGAAAGCTGCTGTGAGAATGATTACACACTCCTGCACCAGGCAACACACCCAACTGCTATTTAAGAGCTTGAACCTGCTTAACATACAAAATATCCAATTATATTATTGTGCCTACTACATACACAGAACATTATTCTCCAGTATAAACCCTCCTCAAACTCCTTCTTGAGAACAACAATAGAGACGCAATGGATAACACAAGACACAAAACACTCTTTGATATCCTCAGTGCCCATCTCTCCCTATGCAAAATGCAATGCATATAAAGGCCGAAGATCTGGAATTCATTGCCTGAAAATACAAAAGAGCCCCTGCCTGCACACCAGTTCAAGGCACTACTTAGAACTCACCTCACCTCCCAAAACTAACAACACAAACACTATATACAGTGGTCCCTCGGTTTTCGTGTTTAATCCGTTCCAGAGGGAGGCACTAAAACTGAAACACACGAAAACTGAAACCATTTTCCCCATAAGAAATAATGGAAATTCAATTAATCCGTTCCAGAAACCCAGAAGTTTGGAAAAATTTTTTTGGGGGCCTTAAAGATAGATTTACATGCACAAATGAATGAAATGAATGTGGCACTTACCTTTATTGAAGACTGATGTTGCTGGATGGAAGAGAGGGAGGAGGGAGGGAAGAGACCCTATTTTTGGAAGGGGAATCCCTTCCATAAGGAATTAGGTACCAAGTCCTTATCCGGGGTCACTTTCCTGCATGCCTGCTACCTCCCTCCCCGTCTGCTCACTCCCTCCCCGGGCCCGCTATACTCCCTCCCTGCCTGCTCACTCCCTGCATACCTGCTACACTCCTGCATACATGCTACACTCCCCGCATACATGCTACACTCCTGCATACCTGCAACACTCCTTGCATACCTGCTACACTCCCTGCATTCATGCTACACTCCCTGCATACGTGCTACACTCCTGCATACATGCTACACTCCCTGCAAACATGCTACACTCCTGCATACATGCTACACTCCCTGCATTCATGCTACACTCCCCGCATACATGCTACACTCCCTGCATACCTGCTACACTCCTTGCATACCTGCTACACTCCCTGCATTCATGCTACACTCCCTGCATACGTGCTACACTCCCTGCATACATGCTACACTCCTGCAAACATGCTACACTCCCTGCATACCTGCTACACTCCTGCATACCTGCTACACTCCTTGCATACCTGCTCACTCCCTGCATTCATGCTACACTCCCTGCATACGTGCTACACTCCCTGCATACATGCTACACTCCCTGCAAACATGCTACACTCCCTGCATACATGCTACACTCCCTGCATTCATGCTACACTCCCTGCATACATGCTACACTCCTGCAAACATGCTACACTCCCTGCATACATGCTACACTCCCTGCATTCATGCTACACTCCCTGCAAACATGCTACACTCCTGCATACATGCTACACTCCTGCATACCTGCTACACTCCTTGCATACCTGCTACACTCCCTGCATTCATGCTACACTCCCTGCATACGTGCTACACCCTGCATACATGCTACACTCCCTGCAAACATGCTACACTCCCTGCATACATGCTACACTCCCTGCATTCATGCTACACTCCCTGCATACATGCTACACTCCTGCATACCTGCTACACTCCCTGCATACCTACTACACTCCCTGCATACCTGCTACACTCCCTGCATACCTGCTACACTCCCTGCATACCTGCTACACTCCCTGCATGCTTGCTACACTCTTAAACTCCATCGTGTTTCTCACTTTCTTTACCAAAGGACTGGCACTAGGAGCTTTCTTTGGGCCCATGGTAGCTTATTTAGTAGTCACACACAATAATCAAGGCCCAAAAACAATGAATTGTTAATAAATGTTTAGTATAAACTCTTGGGGTGATGTTCACTCAAACGTAAACAATGCTAGACTGCGTGGCAATGTGCGTGGGAGGTGCGTGGGTGGTGGCCTACGGCCTTTGTATGTGTCGGCACTGGTGGACAGGTTCCGCACCGAGCACGAAACGGAGGGAACACACGAAAACAGAGGGCAATTTTCCACGAAAAAACTACACGAAAACTGAAATACACGAAAACAGAGATACACGAAAACCGAGGGACCACTGTACTATCACCACCATCAACCCAAAAATTGCCAAATTTTATCAATTATTTCAAAACTAAAATTGTCTCAGTCTCAGTATGTATAATGTGCTAAAATATAATGCTGTAACTACCTGTGTTGATATATAAAAAATCAATGTTTAGTTCGAACCAACTATGATGTATGTCTAGTATTAAGTATAGTCTGTAAATCATTAGGTTTAGTCTGCCTGAAATTCCTCGGCATGATAGTGGCTTTCTTTGCACTTGCAAATCAATATTGTAATTACACATTGTAAACTATGCATGAAAATAGACTCCTTATAACATGTCAGTCACACATTGTAAACTTTGCAAAGAAATAAAAATTTGAATTTGAATATAACAGAGAAATCTTTAATTGGTTTTGATTTTCAGATAAAGGATGTGTAGGCCTTTGTGTAGAGAACATGGAACGAGGGCAAGACCTTTCACCACTTGAAATCGTGGAGATGTTTGTGACAGTGTTTTGCTTCCTCAAGGACTCTTCCGAAGTCTCCCAGACCCTTCTTGATGACTTCAGGTCTTCTCAGGGTTATGCATTTCTTGCAGAATTTCTCCTTAGGTATGCTTTTATTTTGTCTTTATATTAGATAATGGCAATCAAAAATATATTTTCATTGAGAATTACTTTAATGCTAACCAAACAATTTTCTGTGCTTCACTGTATGAGCTGCTGTATGTTAATTGAAAACTACTGTAAAACAGCATTTTCAATTTACATCATTTTCATAATATAGAAGTTGTTTGCAAATAATTAAATGTGCATACAGTAAACTCTAACTAGAAGCAGGGGATTCTATTTTTTTAAAAGTGTTGTGTTTTGTAGTAACACATTATACAAATCAACATGGGAAAATTTGATTAGGTTTCAAGAGGAAACCTCACCACCAAAAAATATGTTAAACCTAACCCTTAACTGTCCAAATGTAGATCTATGTTGTTACCGCTAGCGCCAAACGTAGATCAATGTACTATTTTTCCTGCCTCTAAATTTGGCATGATTGGCCTGAGATGCCTGGTCGGCATAGAATGGGTCTTAACCCTTTGAGGGTCGGTCACGTACTAGTACATCATTGCAGCCAGGGTCGGTCACGTACTTGTACTCGTAAATTCTAGCACCTTCAAATCTGGTGGAAGAAAGCTGGCAGGCTTACATATGAAAGAATGGGTCTGCATGGTCAGTGTGCGCAGTATAAAAAAAAATCCTGAAGCACGCAGTGCATAATGAGAAAAAAAAAACTCTGACTGTGTTTATGGTTTAAAACGGCTACTTTCGAGTGTATTTTCGTATGGTATTTATGGTTGTATTCTGGTTTTCTTGGTCTCATTTGATAGAATGGAAGATATGGTACAGAAATAGTGATGATTTTGATTGGTTTTACGATGACAAGTACAGTGGTACCTCGACTTACGATATTTTTCATTCCAGAATGCTGTTCAAGTGTCATTACCAAACGAATTTATCTCCTTAAGAAATGTTGTAAAATAGACTAGTCCTTTTAGACCCCAAAATTACACTTACAAAAGCATTTAAAAATAAACTTACAAGGGTGAGTTTGGGGACCATCGTAAGTCGAGGTACCACTGTACCTTGAAACTGAGCGCAAAGTAGTGAAAATGTTCAATTTTTGCCGATGTTCAAGAGTAAACAAATCACGCCATGCGTCCAATACACATCAACTGGTGTGTCTAATATTCTTGCACAAGTGTGCTGATATTATTTATACCGTTTTTACAATGATGCAGTTGTATACATAACAGTAAATCTTCTAGTTTTTTGTGAGAATAAAAATTAAAAATGTAAAGCAAAAGTAATGTAAGAGGGGCCTAGAGACGTGACTAATGAACAGATAAAATGTTATTTGAGTGCCAGGAATGTCTGTCTCGTTTATTCTGGACCCTATTTTGAAATTGGCATCTTTTGAAATTTGTGTGAAATTGGCCAATTGCCAATTTCTGACCACCTTATTGGGAGTTGAAATCGGTAAATTGGCGGTTTCTTATACTCAATTGATAGAACAAATAGAATTCTAGCAAAATAGCTATAATTTTAGTAGACTGAAACATTGGAATTTGCTGAAAATAAGGCTCAAAGTGGGCGAAATCGCAGATGCGTAAATATCGCCGATACTGCCAACTTCGTGAGAGCAAAATTCCGTTAGTTTTCCATCAAATTTCATAATTTTGGTGTCGTTATGATCGGAAAAAGATTATTTCATATGAAAAAATAATTTTTTTTTTTTAAATTTTTCCACCCTGAGAACAAGTTTGAGAGAGGCCCTCTCGACCCTCAAAGGGTTAATACTCGGTGTGCACAGTATTAAAAAAAATCTGGGACCACTTAGTACCTTGTGGGAGCACCAGTTCAATTGAGCACCAGCTAGAGCAAACACCATGGCAAACACTAGGGATTCACTGATGTCATGTCATATTAACACTCCCCTTTTAAGAGGAAAGTGATGTTGACCCCGAGTTTAGTGGCTTTGTGGTGGATGTGGCCACAAGTGGTCGAGGAAATATCAAAAACCTCGATAATAACTCATGTGCAACATTTGTGCAACATCCTTTCAATTTTGGTACCACTGGTAGTGTCATCCTGCCAGAATGTCCTATAACCTATGCTCTAAGTAAAGAGAAACAATTCTGGAATTTGTAATACATGTTCGGCAGGCTGGCTGATTGACTTTGGCTGTCTCTATCTCCATCTATCTGTATGTATCTATCTCTGTCTCTATCTCTGTTTCTCTGTCTTTATCCACAGGTACACATAAATACAATTATACATAGTGTAAATTACCTAGGATAAACCAAAAAATCCAGACAGTGTTATACTGTGCTTGTAGATACTGTATAATGCATAATAAGCATGACTGGCAAGTAATACGCATTTTCACTTGTTCAGGAATCAGACGTGACTACTCTGCATCGTGTGTAATACCTGTTGGTTTACGAGTGGCTCTCTCTGAGACAGAGAGAGAGAGAGAGAGAGAAGCAATGAAACAGAAAGAGAGAGAAGCAGAGAGACAGAAAGACAGATAAGCAGAGACAGAGATAAACAGAGAGAACTAGACAGACAGATGGACAGACAGACATGTTTATGTGTAACAGTGAAAACAAATCGAGCCAAGGCAGTGAACAATCAGCAGATGTCACTCCACTGCTGCACTGTCAGTAGTGGAGTGACACTCGTCTTACACCATGCTTCAAGGCATTTCATATATACTCCAGCGTGTCTAAAACATTTCTGGGACCCATAAATACTATGTATATATTTCTAGACAATTGTATGTGACCAAGGTAGGTGAAAATGTTCACCTGTCAGTGTGTTTGTGACTATTTGAGTACTACTTCAGTACCTAATATTAGTGTCAGAACAAAGATTGGCTATGAAATCACAAGAACTACTACAAATTGTAATTATCAGAACATAAAAATTATATACAGTCATCCCTCGGTTTTCGATTTTAATCCGTTCCAGATGGATCGGCTAAAACCAAAATCGGCGAAAACCAAAACTATTTTCCACATAAGAAATAATGGAAATTCAATTAATCCGTTCCAAAAACCCAGAAGTTTGGAAATTTTTTTTTTTGGGGGGGCCTTAAAGATAGATTTACATGCACAAATGAATGAACTCTATGTAGCACTTACCTTTATTGAAGACTGATGTTGCTGGATGGAAGAGAGGGAGGAGGGGAGAGGAAGAGACCCTATTTTTGGAAGGGAATCCTTCCATAAGGAATTTAGGTACAAAGTCTTTATCCGGGGTCACTTCCCTCCCTGCCTGCTACACTCCCTCCCTGCCTGCTACACTCCCTGCCTGCTACACTCCCTCCCTGCCTGCTACACTCCCTCCCTGCCTGCTACACTCCCTCCCTGCCTGCTACACTCCCTCCCTGCCTGCTACACTCCCTCCCTGCCTGCTACACTCCCTCCCTGCCTGCTACACTCCCTCCCTCTGCCTGCTACACTCCTCCCTGCCTGCTACACTCCCTGCCTGCTACACTCCCTGCATACATGCTACACTCCCTCATACATGCTACACTCCCTGCATACCTGCTACACTCCTGCATACCTGTCACACTCCCTGCATACATGCTACACTCCTGCATACATGCTACACTCCCTGCATACATGTTACACTCCTGCATACCTGCTACACTCCCTGCATACCTGCTGCACTCCCTGCATACCTGCTACACTCCCTGCATACCTGTTACACTCCTGCATACATGCTACACTCCCTGCATACCTGTTACACTCCCTGCATCCTGTTACATTCCCTCCCTGCATACATGCTACACTCCCAGCATACATGCTACACTCCTGCATCCTGTACACTCCTGCATGCATACACTCCTGCATGCATGCTCACTCACTCATATTTTCTATATCTTCTTAAATCACAGTGTTCTCACTTTCTACAGACTGGCACTAGAGTTTCTTTGGGCCCATGGTACTTCATTTACAGTGATTCCCACTATTCAAGGCCAAAAGAATGGATGTAGCTAAATGTTTGGTATGAACTCCTGAGTTTGAGTATCACACAAGCATAACAATGCTAGATGGTGAAAAATGTTGGAGTGCTCAGGTGGATGTTCCTCAGGCCTAACAATGCTAATGCGTGGCACTGGTGGAGTCGATGGGGTCCCGTATGCGTGATGGTGGACAGTCCCATACATTGGCGAAAATTAAAACAATCGCAAAAGACAATTTTCCCGAAAAAGCCAGCGAAAACCAAAATCTGCTAAAACTGGGACAATCGAAAACCAAGGGATGACTGTACAGTGGACCCCCGGTTAACGGCCTGCTCCAAACACTAACAATTATGTAAGTGTATTTTTGTAAGTGCTTTTGTAAGTGTATGTTTAGGGGTCCAAAAGGACTAATCTAATTTACAATATTCCTTATGTTAATAAATTCGTTCGGTAACGGCACTTGAACAGCATTCTGGAACGAATTATGGCCGTTAACCGGGGGTCCACTGTACTGTAAATAAAAATAATGAGAAAAAAAGGTACATCGGCAATACTTCTGCAAGCGGCAGGACTCCATGTTGCCATCACATGAGCATTTAGTGCCAACTTCACAGTCTTATATCTAGGCAAGTACTGACCCTAAATTTTTTTTATCCTATTACATGTGGAAAAAAGCCGTCTTTATTTTAATAAAAGAATTTTTTTTTTTTTTTCAAAATATTCGGAGCGCTGGGCAAAAGAACGTAGATCTACGTTTGGACAGTTAAGGGGCTAAATTATGATTGATGTATTAATACATCGTACTGGCTGACTGGGTACAACCCATTAATTTGCAAAGCTTAATGCACTCAAATTTCCCTCAGTCACCCATTTTAGGCCCTCGCACAACTTGGGGTCAGGGGTGACCAGGTCCCTTCTTGAAAAAAAAAAAACTGGCTCATGCATTGCATCATGGGAAACAGTACTGGTGTTGTGGGAGTACATAAAAGTCAAATACCACATCTGGTACCATAGCAAGGAGATAGATTACTTAGATAACTGAAGTGAGAAATGGATCAAGAATAATCCTTAAGTACAGTGGAACCCCGAGTTTCAAACTTAATCCGTTCCAGGATCTAGTTCTAAACTCAAAACGTTCAAAACTCGAAGCAGTATTTCCCATAAGAAATAATGTAAATCCAATTAATTCGTTCCTGCTGTCAGGAGGCATGACAAAATAGTACTTCACTATAACGCTATTATCAACTCAACAGCTTATTTATCTATCACAATTCATCTAATATGACATAATAAACAATACAAATAACACAAAAACCTGATATACACTCTAGAATAAATAAAATATGTATGTATGTCATTACGAATGTGGTGGCGAGGGAGGCCGGTGGTGGTGCGCATTCTTGCTCCAACTATGAAAACCTCTTCCCATTCTTTCCTCCTTCAGATGTGTTAGTATAAGAGAAAATAGAGTTTGTAATGCTAACTGCATTAGATCATTTCTTTCATAAGAAACCCATAATGTACAAATGAACAGGTGTATGTACACTGTTTACATACCTTGCTGAAGATAGGCAGAGCGGCTTATTCTGTCAGGAGTTTATTTCGTTTTGTCCTTTTTCTATCACTTAATCACTACACTCTTAATGCTACACTTAATGTTACACTTAATGCTACACTTTGTCACAGTACTTAACTGCTTTAAGCTCCACAACTTGTGCCTGTGCTGGAGTGCAGGATCACATTAAAATCACTAAGAGTGTGTTATTAGTCTTGAAGATGCCATATTAATAATGATAATAATAACACATACGTGTCGTAAGAGGCGACTAAAATGCCGGGAGCAAGGGGCTAGTAACCCCTTCTCCTGTATATATTACTAAATGTAAAAGGAGAAACTTTCGTTTTTCCTTTTGGGCCACCCCGCTTCAGTGGGAAACGGCCGACGTGTTGAAAGAAGAAGAAGAATAATAATAACACAATAATAATCACTCTGAGGTGCATTAATAATGATAATAATAACACAATAATAATCACTCTAGCATATAAAATGTTAATATAGACATTTTGCTTAATCTATTTATGATATTTTTTCAAAATTATGTAATAAACTTGCTACGTAACATCATCATCTTTCAACACGTCAGCTGTTTCCCACCGAGGCAGGGTGGCCCAAAAGGAAAAACGAAAGTTTCTCCTTTTACATTTAGTAATATATACAGGAGAAGGGGTTTCTACTTAACATATAAACATATAAATTAACATAAATATGAGATATTTTTCCAGTTGGCTTCACGGAGTGAACGTATTCCATTCGTGTCCAGGCTGGTAACAGCAACAACAACTGGTTTGTTTACAAAACTCGCGAACCTTCTACACTCTCATTCTGTCTCGTTTATTCATTTAATCATGTTTACTCACCTCTCACTCTACATTAAGACTGCCTCTACCACTGCCTGCCTCTACCACTACCTCTACCACTGCCTGCCTCTACCACTACCTCTACCACTGCCTGACTCTACCACTGCCTGCTTCTACCACTGCCTGCTTCTACCACTGTCTGCTTCTACCACTGCCTGCCTCTACCACTGCCTGCTTCTACCACTGCCTGCCTCTACCACTGCCTGCCTCTACCACTGCCTGCCTCTACCAATGCCTGCCTCTACCACTGCCTGCCACTACCACTGCCTGCCTCTACCACTGCCTGCCTCTACCACTGCCTGCCTCTACCACTGCCTGCCTCTACCACTACCTCTACCACTGCCTGCCTCTACCACTGCCTGCCTCTACCACTGCCTGCCTCGAAAACTGCCTGCCTCGAAAACTGCCTGCCTCAACCACTGCCTGCTTCTACCACTGCCTGCCTCTACCACTGCCTGCCTCTACCACTGCCTGCCTCTACCACTACCTCTACCACTGCCTGACTCTACCACTGCCTGCCTCTACCACTGCCTGCCTCTACCACTGCCTGCCTCTACCACTGCCTGCCTCTACCACTACCTCTACCACTGCCTGCCTCTACCACTGCCTGCCTTTACCACTGCCTGCCTCTACCACTGCCTGCCACTACCACTGCCTGCCTCTACCACTGCCTGCCTCTACCACTGCCTGCCTCTACCACTACCTCTACCACTACCTCTACCACTGCCTGACTCTACCACTGCCTGCTTCTACCACTGCCTGCCTCTACCACTGCCTGCCTCTACCACTGCCTGCCTCTACCACTGCCTGCCTCTACCACTGCCTGCCTCTACCACTACCTCTACCACTGCCTGCCTCTACCACTGCCTGCCTCTACCACTGCCTGCTTCTACCACTGCCTGCTTCTACCACTGCCTGCCTCTACCACTGTCTGCCTCTACCACTACCTCTACCACTGCCTGACTCTACCACTGCCTGACTCTACCACTGCCTGCCTCTACCACTGCCTGCCTCTACCACTACCTCTACCACTGCCTGCCTCTACCACTGCCTGCCTCTACCACTGCCTGCCTCTACCACTGCCTGCCTCTACCACTACCTCTACCACTGCCTGCCTCTACCACTACCTCTACCACTGCCTGCCTCTACCACTACCTCTACCACTGCCTGCCTCTACCACTGCCTGCCTCTACCACTGCCTCTACCACTTAATGAACAAGCTCCAAACACAATTAATTCATTGTGAAATGTTTGGATGAGCGTGCAGGGTAATGTTCACTGGAGGATAAACAAAACTAGAGTGACTCACAACGCCTCGATACTCGGAACAAAATTTGTTAAAAAAAAAGTGCTCGAAACTCGAATCGTTTGATAGTCGAGGCATTCGAAACTCGGGGTTCCACTGTATAGTGATGTCAGTAGCAGTGATGAAAGCTACAATGAAGACAACTGAAGAATTTCAATGAAACTGCTGTGAAGATTTTCACAGAGTTGTTTGAGTGCAGTTATGAAAATAACTTTTTTCACTGAAAAAATACGTATTTATTTTATTAAAACAGTGATGATGAGGGAAGTCAGAATGATAGTGATTTTAACTCTTTCACAGCCCGTCCCGTAGATCTACGGCTTTAAAGCCAGGGTCCAAACCGTAGATCTACGCCATGAGCTCAGCTCACTCAGATAAGCTGTGAGCGGTAAATTTGGGCCTAGGTAAATGTGCACCACATTAAACAAATCCTGCAGCATGCAGTGCATAATGAGAGAAAAAAACTGAAACTAATTTTGGATTAAAACAGAGAATTTGCGGTGTTTTTCGTATGTTTTTTATAGTTGTATTTGCGATTTCTTGGTCGCATTTGATAGATTGGAATATATATTACAGAAATAGAGATGATTTTGATTGGTTTTAGTATTGAAAATGGCTTGAAACTGAGCTCAAAGTAGCAGAAATGTTTAATTTTTACTGATGTTCAAGAGTAAACAAATGACATCACGTGTCTAATACACGTCAGCTGGTGGGTCTAATATACGTTCATGAATGTGGTGATAAGACAGAGAGTAGGATTGCAGATGAGCACGGAGGCTTTAGAGTGGGTAGGGGATGTGTAGATCAAGTGTTTACAGTGAAGCATATATGTGAAGAGTATTTAGATAAAGGTAGAGAAGTTTTCATTGCATTTATGGATTTAGAAAAGGCATATGACAGAGTGGATAGGGGAGCAATGTGGCAAATGTTGCAAGTGTATGGAATAGGTAGTAAGTTACTGAAGGCTGTAAAGAGTTTTTATGAGGATAGTGAGGCTCAGGTTAGGGTGTGTAGGAGAGAGGGAGATTACTTCCCGGTAAAAGTAGGTCTTAGACAGGGATGTGTAATGTCACCATGGTTGTTTAATATATTTATAGATGGGGTTGTAAAAGAAGTAAATGCTAGGGTGTTGGGGAGAGGGGTGGGATTAAATTATGGAGAATTAAATGCAAAATGGGAGTTGACACAGTTACTTTTTGCTGATGATACTGTGCTTATGGGAGATTCTAAAGAAAAGTTGCAAAGGTTAGTGGACGAGTTTGGGAGAGTGTGTAAAGGTAGAAAGTTAAAAGTGAACATAGATAAGAGTAAGGTGATGAGGGTATCAAACGATTTAAATAAAGAAAAATTGGATATCACATTGGAGAGAGGGATTATGGAAGAAGTAAATGTTTTCAGATATTTGGGAGTTGACGTGTCAGCGGATGGGTTTATGAAGGATGAGGTTAACCATAGAATTGATGAAGGAAAAAAGGTGAGTGGTGCGTTGAGGTATCTGTGGAGACAAAAAATGTTATCCATGGAGGCAAAGAAGGGAATGTACGAAAGTATAGTGGTACCAACACTCTTATATGGGTGTGAAGCATGGGTTGCAAATGCTGCAGCGAGGAGGAGGCTGGAGGCAGTGGAGATGTCCTGTCTAAGGGCAATGTGTGGTGTAAATATTATGCAGAAAATTTGGAATGTGGAAATTAGGAGAAGGTGTGGAGTTACTAAAAGTATTTGTCAGAGGGCTGAAAAGGGAAGGGACTATTCTCAGCTGTCGTATCTGAGCGCCTCTGCAAAGACAGTGATTATGTATGAGTGTGGTGAAAGTGTTGAATGATGATGAAAGTATTTTCTTTTTGGGGATTTTCTTTCTTTTTGGGTCACCCTGCCTCGGTGGGAGACGGCCGACTTGTTGAAAAAAAAAAAAAAGAATGTGGTGATATTATTTATACAATTATTACAATATTGCATAACAGTAAATCTTCCATTTTGTGGTGTGAATAAAAATTCATTGTGAATAAAAAATCAAAATGGAATTCATTTGTAAAGACTGAAAACGTAACTAATGAATAGAGGAAATGTTAGTTTAGTGCTAGGAATGCCGGCATTGTTTATTCTGGACCCTATTTTAAAATTGGAATATTTTGAACTTTGTGTTAAATTGGCCAAATTACCAATTTCTGATCACTTTATTGGGTAGTTGAAACAGTTGACTGGGTGATTTCTTGTGCTAAGTTGATAAAATAGAAGTAATACTAGCGAAGTATGTAGCTAAGAATTTGGTCGAACGGAATAATGTAATTGGCCTAAAATGGGAGTCAAAAGTCAGCAAAATTGCCAGTTCGTAAATATCGCTGACGCATCAAAATTTGCGAGAGCATAATTTCGTCAATTTTCCATCAAATTTCTTACTTTTTGTTTTACAATGGAACCCTGGTTTTCGAACTTAATCTGTTCCAGAAGGTCGTTCTAAATCCGAATCGTACAAAAATTGAATCAATATTTCCCATAAGAAATAATGTAAATACAATTAATCCATTCAGCCACCAACTCTTCCACATTCATTACAGTGGACCCTCGCTTATCGGCCGTTCCTGTTATCGGCCAACTCGCTTATAGGCCTGTTTTTTGGCTTTTGGTTATCAGCTGTTTTTTCGCTTATCAGCTGTTTGGGACACGTCAACCCACTGGGGACGCCACTTTCTCACGAGTATCACACTCAGTCTGCATCTCTTTCTCGTTGAGTAAGGAATACTCTGCGTGTTCATCCATTCATCCGTTCATTTTGGTGCTTGTTTATTGATTTTGACTCTGAAATAAGCCACCATGGGGCCAAAGAAAGTTCAGAGTGCCAGCCCTTTGGTAAAGGGCTGAGAGGGAAGAATGTGCCTTCTTCAGTGATTTTACGATATGTACGATACTAAAGCAGCAGGAGTTGATAAAGGCTATAGTGCCAGCCATCGATAAAGTGTAGCATTAACAGTGTAGCAAGTAAGTTAAGCGATTAAGCGATAGAAAAATGACGACACAAAACTTAACTCATCCATTGTTATTTGAGGTATATAGGGTGACTGACAACACTGCCGCCTTCACCACCACTATATACCTTTGATCTTTGAAGAGTTTCGAGAGTTTCTTTAGTCTCTGAGCCCGGCCATGGGCCAGGCTCGTCTGGTGCTTGGCTGGTCAACCAGGCTGTTGCTGCTGGAAGCCCGCTGCCCCACATATCCGTCACAGCCTGGTTAGTCTGGCACCTGGTGAAGATACTTGTCCAGTTTCCTCTTGAAGGCTTCTACACTTGTTCCAGCCATGTTTCGGATATCTTCTTGTAAGATGTTGAATAGTCTGGGACCCCGGATGTTGAAACAGTGCTCCCTTATTGTCCCCACTGCACCCCTGCTCCTCACTGGGTTTATTTTACACTTCCTTCCATATCTCTCACTCCAGTATGTTGTTATGGCAGTGTGCAGATTTGGGAGCAGGCCCTCGAGTACTTTCCAGGTACAGTGGACACCCGAGTAACGAACAAAATTCATTCCAGAAGCCTGCTCAAGTGGCATTACCAAACGAATTTACTCCCTTAAGAAATAATGTCAAGTAGGTTAGTCCATTTTAGACCCCCAAAAATACACTTACAGAAGCACTTACAATATTATACTTACATAATTGTACGATTTCCGGGGTGTTCTTTACTCGGGGGGGTCCACTGTATATATTATCATATGTCTCTCCTCCGCTCCAATGAGTACATGTTCAAGACTTGAAGGTGTTCCCAATAATTTAGATGTTTCACTGGCTTAATGTGAGCCTATCTTCCAGAAGCCAGCATTAGTCTTCAATAAAGGTATGTAATACTGATTTAATTGTTAAAAAAATATTTTTTTTTGTGAATATTTTTGTTTGGAATGGATTAATTGTATTTACATTAATTCTTATGGGAAATATTATTTCGGTTATCAGCCATTTCGGTGTTAAGCCGAGCTTCTGGAACGGATTACGGCCGATAACCGAGGGTCCACTGTAAATGAAATACAGAACTGAGAAATTCCTGTTTGAACAAAATTTGAATATACAACAGTGGTATGGTGTTTGCACCTTAAAGACAAGCTAGCAAAAACCTATAGTTCATCTCCAAAATGGCTCCTAGAGCTAAAATGTATTTTATGAAGAAATCTTAATGTAATAAGAGATATGCAAATTTTGGCCATTAGGAGGAAAAGCCATGATAAACACTTTAAGCTTATAAAGGATTGTGAATGAATTGGTAAGGAAGACTTTTCAAACTACTCAACTGGAAGAACATTATAGCTATAAACTAAGAAGTGCCAAAATGATACAAGAAAGTCTTTTGTAAATTGATTGGTACTGCTGGATAGAGAGAAAAAAAATAGTTAAAAAATGCACAATTAAATGGGAGGGGAAAAGAAGTGGAGGAGAAAGAGATGGTAAGGATGGCGAGAGGAAGTTATCTCAGGTTAGTGCATTTTAATTTAGATTGAAAATTTTAAATTTAGGTATGAAATGTTGTTTTAAAGTGCATCTTCGATTGTAGTTTGGATTTCTTTGAGAAAATAGAATTTGAGCGCTGGACAGTTGAGTAACAAACAATTTTCTGGAATGCTTCTTGTTTATTAATTGGCATTATCTGAATATAAGCTGGCTATTATTTTGATTATGACACTTTGTACAATATATTTCTTATATATTGGATGTTCCCAAACAAGGGAGGGTAATCACCTCTTCCCCCCCCAAAAAAAAAAAAATCACCATAGCTGTCTTTTGAAAATGGCAGTCATCATTCATTAATCTATAAATCTGCTACATCCTCACCTGATATACACAATGTAGGCAATTTAATAAATGAAATCGGTAAAAATCAAAATGAATCTAATAATGAATTTTTTTTCCACTTTAGATTGGAGGCTGACACCTCGGATGAGAGCCGTGAAGCTTTAAGAAATCTTGTCTTATTAGTCTCATCGTTATCTTATTGTGGCTATATAGAACTAAAGCCATCTTCTGCATCCGTTGGGTCTCTCTTTCATATACCAGGTTTCACATTACCAGTCCCATCTGGTAGAGGTGAGCACATCTTGTATTTCATTATTCTTATGCAGTCAGGTTTGTTAAATGTGTTTCAATTGTAGCCCAGATACTGTGAAGATATTGGTGTTTGACAGTGGTAGTCCAGACACTGTGAAGATATGGTGTGTTGGATTTTATGACATTGGTAGTCAAAACAAAGAGAAGACGTATTTTAGATGTATGACAGTGGTAGCTCAGACACTGTGAAGACGTGTTGGACATATGACAGTAATAAAATAAAATCAAATCAAAATCTTTATTTCTCTGTAAAGAATACGATGTGTTGCTTACACATTTTTTTTTTTTCAACAAGTCGGCCGTCTCCCACCGAGGCAGGGTGACCCAAAAAGAAAATACTTTCATCATCATTCAACACTTTCACCACACTCATACATAATCACTGTCTTTGCAGAGGCGCTCAGATACGACAGCTGAGAATAGTCCCTTCCCCAGCTGTCACTATCCCTGACCCCTCCTTTAAAGTGCAGGCATTGTACTTCCCATTTCCAGGACTCAAGTCCAACTAAATCAATTAACTGGTTTCCCTGAATCCCTTCACAAAATGTTGCCCTGCTCACACTCCAACAGATCGTCAGGTCCCAAAAACCATTCGTCTCCATTCACTCCTATCTAACACGCTCACACATGCTTGCTGGAAGTCCAAGCCCTTCGCCCACAAAACCTCCTTTACCCCCTCCCTACAACCTTTTCTAGGACGACCCCTACCCCGCCTTCCTTCCCCTACAGATTTATACGCTCTCCAAGTCATTCTACTTTGATCCATTCTCTCTAAATGACCAAACCACCTCAACAACCCCTCTTCAGCCCTCTGACAAATACTTTTAGTAACTCCACACCTTCTCCTAATTTCCACATTCCAAATTTTCTGCATAATATTTACACCACACATTGCCCTTAGACAGGACATCTCCACTGCCTCCAGCCTCCTCCTCGCTGCAGCATTTGCAACCCATGCTTCACACCCATATAAGAGTGTAGGTACCACTATACTTTCGTACATTCCCTTCTTTGCCTCCATGGATAACGTTTTTTTGTCTCCACAGATACCTCAATGCAACACTCACCTTTTTTCCTTCATCAATTCTATGGTTAACCTCATCCTTCATAAACCCATCCGCTGACACGTCAACTCCCAAATATCTGAAAACATTTACTTCTTCCATAATCCCTCTCTCCAATGTGATATCCAATTTTTCTTTATTTAAATCGTTTGATACCCTCATCACCTTACTCTTATCTACGGTCACTTTCAACTTTCTACCTTTACACACTCTCCCAAACTCGTCCACTAACCTTTGCAACTTTTCTTTAGAATCTCCCATAAGCACAGTATCATCAGCAAAAAGTAACTGTGTCAACTCTCATTTTGCATTTAATTCCCCATAATTTAATCCCACCCCTCTCCCCAACACCCTAGCATTTACTTCTTTTACAACCCCATCTATAAATATATTAAACAACCATGGTGACATTACACATCCCTGTCTAAGACCTACTTTTACTGGGAAGTAATCTCCCTCTCTCCTACACACCCTAACCTGAGCCTCACTATCCTCATAAAAACTCTTTACAGCCTTCAGTAACTTACTACTTATTCCATATACAGTGGTACCTCGGTTTACGATATTTTTTCATTCCTGAATGCTGTTCAAGTGCCATTACCAAATGAATTTATCCCCATAAGGAATGATGTAAAATAGACTAGTCCTTTTAGACCCCCAAAAATACACTTACAAAAGCATTTAAAAAAATAAACTTACATAAAAGGGCGAATTTGGGGACCATCGTAAACTGAGGTACCACTGTACTTGCAACATTTGCCACATTGCTCCCCTATCCACTCTATCATATGCCTTTTCTAAATCCATAAATGCAATGAAAACTTCTCTACCTAAATCTAAATACTGTTCACATATATGCTTCACTGTAAATACTTGATCTACACATCCCCTACCCACTCTAAAGCCTCCTTGCTCATCTGCAATCCTACTCTCTGTCTTACCTCTAATTCTTTCAATAATAACCCTGCCATACACTTTACCTGGTATTAGTACTCAGTAAACTTATTCCCCTATAATTTTTACACTCTCTTTTATCCCCCTTCCCTTTTTATAAAGGAACTATACATGCTCTCTGCCAATCCCTAGGTACCTTCCCCTCTTTCATACATTTATTAAACAAAAAGGCCAACTACTCCAGCACTATATCCCCCCCTGCTTTTAACATTTCTGTCATGATCCATCAGTTCCAGCTGCTTTACCCCCTTTCATTCTACGTAATGCCTCACGCACCTCCCCCACACTCACATCCTGCTCTTCTTCACTCCTAAACGATGTTAAGAACATAAGAACATAAGAAAGGAGGAACACTGCAGCAGGCCTGTTGGCCCATACTAGGCAAGTCCTTCACATTCTATCCCACTAACAGAATATTTGTTCAACCTAATTTTCAATGCTACCCAAGAAATAAGCTTTGATAATTTTATTTACTCATGTGCAATTCCCACTCAAATCCAACCCCTCTCACTCATGAATTTATCCAACCTAAATTTAAAACTACCCAAGGTCCTTGCTTCAATAACCCTACTAGGCAGACTGTTCCACTCATCAACTACCCTATTTCCAAACCAATACTTTCCTATATCCTTTCTAAATCTAAACTTATCTAACTTGAATCCATTATTGCGGGTTCTCTCTTGGAGAGATACCCTCAAGACCTTATTTATATCCCCTTTGTTAATACCCATTTTCCACTTGTATACCTCGATCATGTCTCCCCTCATTCTACGTCTTACAAGTGAATGTAATTTAAGTGTCTTCAATCTTTCTTCGTAAGGAAGATTTCTAATGCTATGTATTAATTTAGTCATTCTATGCTGAATGTTTTCTAACGAATTTATGTCCAGTCTGTAATATGGAGACCAGAACTGAGCTGCGTAATCTAGGTGAGGCCTTACTAATGATGTATAAAGCTGTAATATAACCTCTTGACTTCTGTTGCTAACACTTCTTGATATAAATCCCCGTAATCTATTTGCCTTATTACGTACGCTTAGGCATTGCTGTCTTGGTTTAAGGTTGCTGCTTACCATCACCCCCAAGTCCTCCTCGCAATCTGTATGGCTAGGTTCTACGTTATTTAACTTATAAGTGTTTGCATTTATCTACATTGAACTGCATCTGCCACTTTTCTGACCACGAATTAAGTTTGTCTAAATCTTCCTGAAGTTCTATGACATCTATGTTTGAATCAATTATCCTACCTATCTTCGTGTCGTCGGCGAATTTGCTCATATCACTAGTAATTCCCTCGTCAAGGTCATTGATATATATTATAAATAACAACGGGCCTAAGACTGATCCCTGTGGAACATCACTTGTTACAAGTCCCCATTCGGATTTAACTCCATTTATGCACACTCTCTGCTTCCTATAATAAAAGCACTAACGATGCAATAGTAAAAATGATAGACCTGCTTTACACAGCACTTGAAAATAAGGAATATCCACTAGGACTTTTCATTGACTTAAGGAAAGCTTTTGACACAGTAAACCACGGCATCCTACTCCACAAACTTGACCA
This sequence comes from Cherax destructor, assembly GCA_009830355.1. NCBI lineage: Eukaryota > Metazoa > Arthropoda > Malacostraca > Decapoda > Parastacidae > Cherax > Cherax destructor. The sequence goes on from WNWK01032196.1 coordinate 20,755, forward strand.
CTATTGAATAAGAGGTCATGCACTAGCATACCTCAAATCCTACCTCACTAATAGGTACCAGTATGTCACTATTAAAGACACATCCTCCACGACACTACCACTAGACACCGGTGTACCGCAGGGAAGTGTCCTTGGTCCCCTGCTCTTCCTCTTATACATCAATGATCTTCCCAATGTATCACAACACCTGAAACCAATACTCTTTGCTGACGACACAACTTATGTCATCTCCCACACAAACCTTGCCACGCTTAATACCATTGTTAACGACGAATTAGTAAAAATATCAACATGGATGACTGCCAATAAACTTACACTCAACACTGATAAGACCTTCTATATTATGTTTGGCAACAGAACAGATGATCCACAATTAAACATTAAGATCAACTCTACACCTATTGCTAGACATAACGAGGGCAAGTTCCTGGGCCTTGACCTTGACAGCAGCCTGAAATTCAGCACCCATATCCAACACATAACAAAGAAAGTGTCCAAAACTGTGGGGATCCTCTCTAAGATATGGTATTATGTACCACAATCAGCCCTACTCACACTATACTACTCACTCATCTATCCCTACCACACATATGCCATTTGTGCATGGGGATCAACAGCAATTACCCATCTAAAGCCAATAATAACCCAACAAAAAGCCGCAGTAAGAATTATCACACAATCCAACGCTAGGCAGCACACCCCCCCACTCTTCAAAGACCTAAACCTACTCACTGTCCAGAACATCCATACTTACTACTCTGCTATCTACATTTATAGAACCATTAATTCCAACTTTAACCCTGAGCTAAAACACTTTCTTGACAGTTGTGACAGGACCCATAGACATAATACCAGACATAAACATCTCTTTGACATTCCCGTGTCCGACTAAATCTATACAAAAATTCAATGCGCATAAAAGGGCCTAAAATCTGGAACTCCCTGCCTGAAAACTCTAGAACTGCAGACACAACCTCCATTTTCAAAAGCACCGTTAAAAAACATCTTATCTCACTTACGCACCCAACCGGTAGTTAACCATACGAAAACTACTTTATCTTGCACATATCCACAGTAAAATACACTTATTGATATCTGTGATTCTCCTAAATTTGCACATTACTAACCACAGCAAAATACACTTATTGATATCTGTGATTCCCTTAATTTGCACAGTTCTAACCAAAATTCTAATACAACTATTACTCCATAATACTTAAGCTAGTCATAAGTTTGCCTAAGATACTCCAATATAGAAACTATATTATGCCAATATATCACCTTTATCATTAATATATAAACTAATTGCTAACTTTTTATACTAATTGT
>WNWK01032197.1:0-22082 GCA_009830355.1 Cherax destructor
TTTGTAACTTGTCATGATTGTGACCATCTGAGTTCATTACCTTGTAACTTGCTCAGCCATCAAACTTTGAGGCCCAGTCCCTGGACCCATTATGTACCTCTGTAATCTTTTGACTACCGCCCACAGGATGGGTATGGGTGCATAATAAAGATATCAAACTAACTAACTTACACTCGACACAGAGCGCAAGCTTTTATCTTGCATTTAAACAGCCAGATGCTTTCAACTTCCTGACCAAACACACCCACTGACCACCTCTCTCCCACTAACGCACCCACTGACCACCTCTCTCCCACTAACGCACCCACTGACCACCTCTCTCCCACTACTCAAACTACTCTCATCATTCCGACCATACGCTCGCTACCTACACAGGTCAAACACACACACTACCTCCACACACACACACACACAAACACACTACTTCCACACACACACACACACACACTACCTCCACACACACATACACACAAGTTAAATCACACACACTCCCCAAGAAGTTACAGAGCATTAATAATATATTAGTTCAGCGGTTCCATCCTTCCTCAACACGGATGGGGTTTTCGCCTCTCTCTGGTCTCCTGTGTTTACTGAGAATTACACGGAAATGTATTCAAGTCAGTATCAATATTGACTGGGTCTCCTGTGATTGAGGCCGCATACACCCTTTCTTTACTTTTTTTAACCTCTCTTCAGTTTGTGTCTCTCTGTCTTTTTTTTCCCCTGGTGTTGTGGCACAGTCTGTCGTAGACGGGAGGATCGTGGCTTATCCAGGTCTGTTTTATCTGTTTTTTTTCTTTCTGCATGTTTTTTTGCCTGCTTATCTGTCTGTCTGTGTCTCTGTCGGTTGTTTTGTCTGATTTTTCTGTCGGCCTACTCATCCTTCTGTCTGCCTGCCAATCCTTCTGCTTTTCTGCATGTCTTTTCAGCTACAATTTTTTTTTGGTCCATCCAATGCGCTTTGAATTCTGCCATCGTTCTATCCATTTCGAGAGAAAGCTTCCACGGTTACATCATGGCATCATCCAATCTCCACTCCACGTGTTGAAGGTTGCCGAGGCACTCCTGACTTCAGGCCAAGGCACGCACACACACACACACACACACACACACACACACACACACACACACACACACACACACACACACACACACACACACACACACACACACACACACACACACACACACACACCATGACGGCTACTTCTAAAATACTTCTAAGATATTTTCAGGCGCTTCTCAGTTATGTTCAAGACATTTTTAGCTATCGCTATGACATTTAAAAGGCATTTAGACATTTTTTTTAACACTTCATCAATTCTAAGATACTTCTAAGATATAAACCAGAACGGTGAACTACCTAGAATAGTGAAGAAGATGTAGTAGTTTGTACGGTAAGTTGGTGGTATAAAGAGGAGGGTGAAACAAGTGCCAGGCATCGTTAAGATGCCTGGCACGCTGTATTGAGCGAGGTGCTCCTGCTAAAGCCGCGCTGATGGCCAGATTTGTAGGTTTTGTAAAGTTTGGCTGACACATCGTTACCTTACTCGTTAGTGCTCTTATCTCGTTCTAGTGTGTGTGTGTGTGTATGTGTGTGTGTGTGTGTGTGTGTGTGTGTGTGTGTGTGTGTGTGTGTGTGTGTGTGTGTGTGTGTGTGTGTGTGTGTGTGTGTGTGTGTGTGTGTGTGTGTGTGTGTGTGTGTGTGTGTGTGTGTGTGTGTGTGTGTGTGTACTCACCTATTTGTTGTTGCAGGGGTCGATTCACAGCTCCTGGCCACGCCTCTTCGCTGGTCGTGTGACTCATCTACTTGCTGTGTCATACCAACTCGTAAAACTGTGTGGCGTTAGTCTTCGCAACCTCCTCACCATGCTCAATCCATGTAGAAAATATCGTATTTTCCAAAATCCGTTAGACTCGGCTACTACCTTGTATGTAAGTACCCTAGGTATTAAGTGTGCACTTACTGGGGCTTTGATCTAGGTCGGTTAACTCCAGCACTGAGGATCTGGACAAGCCACGATCTCGCACAACACACTGCCTACTGTTTGGAATAAAGGTTTTATATATATATATATATATATATATATATATATATATATATATATATATATATATATATATATATATATATATATATATATATATATGTGAGTAGTCAGAAAGCGCTTGGAATTCTTCTATTTTTTCATAGTGGTTGTTTTGCATATATATATATATATATATATATATATATATATATATATATATATATATATATATATATATATATATATATATATATATATATATATATATATATATATATATATATATATATATATATATATATATATATATATATATATATATATATATATATATATATATATATATATATATATATATATATATATATATTTTTTTTTGTGCCCGTAGCCTGGTGGCTAAAGCTCTCGCTTCACACGGCGAGGGTCCGGGTTCGATTCCCGGCGAGGGTAGAAACATTGGGCGTGTTTCCTTACACCTGTTGTCTATGTTCACCAATCAGTAAAATGGGTACCGGGGTGTTAGTCGACTGGTGTGGGTCGGATCCTTGAACAAAATTGACCTAATTTGCCCGAAATGCTCTGCATAACAAGCGGCTTTCTATATAGTAGTATGTCATTGATGTCAGCTAGGTCTGTATACCTTGTACATGTACTTGTAGAAATAAAGATATTATTATTATTATTATTATTATTATTATTATTATTATTATTATTATTATTATTATTATTATTATTATTATTATTATTATTATATAAAGATCGCAGTCAGCAGGACTCTATACTGCTTCTGAGAATGACAAGATTCCCAGGCAGCGCTCTCGACCTCTCGGCCATCAAATGCCATAAGCTAGACAGCCTGGTTCACAAGCCATGTTTCAATCCCAGCCCGGGCACGTCAGTGAGCCTCAAGCATGGATTCAAGCTATTTCAATCTCCTCCTGTATGTTCTGACATCTCAAGCGATTATTATATCAATGCACCACGCAGAAACAAGCGGGTACTCACTGACGTGCCCAGGCTGGGAGAGAAACCTGGCTTGTGAACAAGGCTGCCCAGTCTATGTGGCATTTGTGTGGCCGAGTGGTCTAGAGCGCTGCTTGGGAATCTTGTCCTTCTCAGAAGCAGTATAGAGTCCTGCTGACTGCGATCTTTATATATACCCGCTTGTTTCTGCGTGGTACATTTGATATATATATATATATATATATATATATATATATATATATATATATATATATATATATATATCAATGTATAATGTCGTAGAAATAAGTAAAACTCGTCAATTAGTATTTAAAGATATATTTTTTATTTATGTTAATATAAACATTAATGATTTTGTACCAAAAGAACATTAGAAAACTTACCTAACCTTATTATAACAAGCGCAATTTAATTTAACCTAATCCAACTAAATATATTTTAGATAAGTTTACAATAATTTAATAATAAAAAAAAACACAATGAAATATATTATTTTCGTTATAGTTTTGCGAAATTATTTCATAAACAAATTTCCGCTTGCCTTATTCGGCACGAAGAACGTTGCTATTTAAGCCTAAGTCGTAAGTTTTACTTATTCGGCACTGGCACGACATGTATGTATGTGTGTGTGTGTGTGTGTGTGTGTGTGTGTGTGTGTACTCACCTAGTTGTGGTTGCAGGGGTCGAGTCACAGCTCCTGGCCCCACCTCTTCACTGGCCGCTACTGGGTCACTCTCCCTGCGCCATGAACTTTATCATACCTCTGCTTAAAGCTATGTATGGCGCCTGCCTCCACTACATCGCTTCCTAAACTATTCCACTTCCCGACTGAGTCTTCAACTTCCAACTGTGTCCCCTTGTTACTGTGTCCCATCTCTGGAACATTCTGTCTCTGTCCACTTTGTCAATTCCTCTCAGTATCTTATATGTTGTTATCATGTCATCCCTATCTCTCCTGTCCTCCAGTGCCGTCAGGTCGATTTCCCTTAACCTCTCCTCGTAGGACATACCCCTATGTGTGTGTGTGTGTGTGTGTGTCGCGCATGTAAGTGTACGTGTGTGCGTGTGTGAATGTGTGCGCCCGCGCGCGTGTGAGTGTGTGCTTGCGTGCGTGCGTGCATGCGTGTGCGTGTGAAGGAAAACTGAATAATTTTAAGGTTTGCTGCGTCGTCAGGACAAACTCGTATATACGACGGAAATGAAAACAGAGCAGCTCGTTCGTGCGACAAAATCGCTCGTGCGTGAGCTGAGTCAGAGTATTGCTTGCTACAGGCTCTACATGTTGCTTGCTTCAGGCTCTACATGTTGCTTGCTACAGGCTCTACATGTTGCTTGCTACAGGCTCTACATGTTGCTTGCTACAGGCTCTACATGTTGCTTGCTACAGGCTCTACATGTTGCTTGCTACAGGCTCTACATGTTGCTTGCTACAGGCTCTACATGTTGCTTGCTACAGGCTCTACATGTTGCTTGCTACAGGCTCTACATGTTGCTTGCTACAGGCTCTACATGTTGCTTGCTACAGGCTCTACATGTTGCTTGCTACAGGCTCTACATGTTGCTTGCTACAGGCTCTACATGTGCTTGACAGGCTCTACATGTTGCTGCTACAGGCTCTACATGTTGCTTGCTACAGGCTCTACATGTTGCTCGCTACAGGCTCTACATGTTGCTTGCTACAGGCTCTACATGTTGCTTGCTACAGGCTCTACATGCTGCTTGCTACAGGCTCTACATGTTGCTTGCTACAGGCTCTACATGTTCTGCTACAGGCTCTACATGTTGCTTGCTACAGGCTCTACATGTTGCTTGCTACAGGCTCTACATGTTGCTTGCTACAGGCTCTACATGTTGCTTGCTACAGGCTCTACATGTTGCTTGCTACAGGCTCTACATGTTGCTTGCTACAGGCTCTACATGTTGCTGCTACAGGCTCTACATGTGTTGTCAGGCTCTACATGTTGCTTCTCGGCTCTACATGTTGCTTGCCAGGCTCTACATGTTGCTTGCTACAGGCTCTACATGTTGCTTGCTAAGCTCTACATGTTGCTTCTACAGGCTCTACATGTTCTTGCTACAGGCTCTACATGTTGCTTGCTACAGGCTCTACATGTTGCTTGCTACAGGCTCTACATGTTGCTTGCTACAGGCTCTACATGTTGCTTGCTACAGGCTCTACATGTTGCTCGCTACAGCAAGAGTTACACGTTACCAGCATACTCGACGCTCAGGGATACACAAAGCTGATACGTACAGGCCACGCGCCACCCACAGGCCACGCGCCACCCACAGGCCACGCGCCACCCACAGGCCACGCGCCACCCACACAAAACAAGACCCCAGTGGAAATAAGTCACTCTATCTGACTTTTTTGGTTTATCCTGGGTTCTCTACACATATGCTGCTATGTATGATAATCTATGTAACTGTATACCTGAATAAACTAACTCACAAGTGACTTAGACTGTGTAGCACAGCGTCAGCATGACAGCAGCAGTGATCATCGTACGTGGTAGGAAGAGAGACGTGAGTTTTTCTTTGTGACAGGTAGAGACGTAAGGCAGCACTAATACCCCATTGAAACAAGAGAGACTTGGAATGACTTTAGATATGAACACGAGGGACATGAAGCAAACTATAGATGAACATGACTCACGAAATCGTAATGATACTATTGCAAACAAACTACACTACGGGTGGGGATTGAACTCGTGGCGAGTGAGTCGTAAATCTCCGGGCCAGCGCTTCAACCACTGGCCTAGTGGCTTACGCGCTGGCCTGGAGTTTTACGACTCATTCGCCACGAGTTCAATTCCCACCAGTGGTATGGTTTATAGATGAACACGAGAGACATGAAACAGATTATAGATGAATGCAAGGAACGTGAAACAGACTTTATAAATGAACACAAAGGACATGAAACAAACTATAGATAAACACAAGGAACATGAAACATACTTTGGATGAACACAAGGGACATAAAACAACTATATACGAACACAAGGAACATGGAACATGGTTTGGATGAACACAAGGGACATGAAACATACTTTGGATGAACACAAGGGACATAAAACAACTATAGACGAACACAAGGAACATGGAACATGCTTTGGATGAACACAAGGGACATGAAACAGAGTATAGACGATCACAAGGGATATGGAATAGACTTAACAGATGAACACAAGGGACATAGAAAAAACTTTTTACATGAACACGAGGGACACGGAAACAACATCAGAGATGAACACGAGGGACATGAAACAGACCTCAGAGATGAACACGAGGGACATGAAACAGACCTCAGAGATGAACACAAGGGACATGAAACAGACCTCAGAGATGAACACAAGGGACATGAAACAGACCTCAGAGATGAACACAAGGGACATGAAACAGACCTCAGAGATGAACACAAGTTACATGAAACAGACCTCAGAGATGAACACAAGGGACATGAAACAGACCTCAGAGATGAACACAAGGGACATGAAACAGACCTCAGAGATGAACACGAGGGACATGAAACAGACCTCAGAGATGAACACGAGGGACACGGAAACAACCTCAGAGATGAACACGAGGGAGATGAAACAGACCTCAGAGATGAACACAAGGGACATGAAACAGACCTCAGAGATGAACACAAGGGACATGAAACAGACCTCAGGGATGAACACAAGGGACATGAAACAGACCTCAGAGATGAACACAAGGGACATGAAACAGACCTCAGAGATGAACACAAGTTACATGAAACAGACCTCAGAGATGAACACAAGGGACATGAAACAGACCTCAGAGATGAACACAAGGGACATGAAACAGACCTCAGAGATGAACACGAGGGACATGAAACAGACCTCAGAGATGAACACGAGGGACACGGAAACAACCTCAGAGATGAACACGATGGACATGAAACAGACCTCAGAGATGAACACGATGGACATGAAACAGACCTCAGAGATGAACACAAGGGACATGAAACAGACCTCAGAGATGAACACAAGGGACATGAAACAGACCTCAGAGATGAACACAAGGGACATGAAACAGACCTCAGAGATGAACACAAGTTACATGAAACAGACCTCAGAGATGAACACAAGGGACACGGAAACAACCTCAGAGATGAACACAAGGGACATGAAACAGACCTCAGAGATGAACACAAGGGACATGAAACAGACCTCAGAAAGGAACACAAGGAACATGAAACAGACCTCATAGATGAACACAAGGGACATGAAACAGACCTCAGAGATGAACACAAGGGACATGAAACAGACCTCAGAGATGAACACAAGGGACATGAAACAGACCTCAGAAATGAACACAAGGAACATGAAACAGACCTCAGAGATGAACACAAGGGACATGAAACAGACCTCAGAGATGAACACAAGGGACATGAAACAGACCTCAGAGATGAACACAAGGGACATGAAACAGACCTCAGAGATGAACACAAGGGACATGAAACAGACCTCAGAGATGAACACAAGGGGCATGAAACAGACCTCAGAAATGAACACAAGGAACATGAAACAGACCTCAGAGATTAACTCAAGGGACATGAAACAGACCTCAGAGATGAACACAAGGGACATGAAACAGACTTCAGAGATGAACACAAGGGACATGAAACAGACCTCAGAGATGAACACAAGGGACATGAAACAGACCTCAGAGATGAACACAAGTTACATGAAACAGACCTCAGAGATGAACACAAGAAACATGGAACAGATCTCAGAGATGACTCGAAGGGGCGTCAGAAAGCTCATCTGGAATCAGTGTAAGGTAGTACTAATTAATCTTTTACCTGGAAGAAACATCTTCGACTTGCCATTTCCAAATTTTAATTTAGAACATAAAGGAGGAGCACTGCGGCAGGCCTACTGGCCCATGCTAGGCAGGTCTAATTCGCACTCCCCCAACCCCATGTTGTTCTGCTTTCCAATGTATAATTGTTTCTCGTGTATTTTATATTCAAATGAAGTTCAGACACACACAACATACAAGGAGTGACAGGTGAAGAAAATAATCAAATATGAGTGTAATACAATTGGTTTTAATTTTCTCTGAGGAGTTGTGATTCTATTTAAGTGAAGATTTTTTTTTTTTTTTTTGGGGGGGGGTGGACAGAAAATTGGAATGGGGAAAAATCTGACGAGTGGAGTCTTGGTCACATGATGCTCTACCTGAGTCAAATATTTGTTCATGTAGTTTCTGTATCTGTCTCTCTAGCTCTGTCTCTATCAATCTAAATATCTATCTCTATCCCTGTCTCTACCTCTGTCTCCCTGTCTCACTGCAGGTAATTAAACCACCGTCTCCCCAACAACCTCAACCGTCCAATTAGCGTGACTGTCGCGTCAATGCCCAGTATTTATGTGAACTTTAATGATGAACTTCCTGTTTTGACTTTCTTGGGATAATTCCCGCTGCCCGACCACCGGTATTCCAGGCTGATGCTGAAGTAAAAAATATTATTATTTACTCGCGAGAAAATTCTTACAAAATAAGTGACCGAGGCTTGAATGTTGCATGTTGCATGTTGCAGCTGCAGCTCAACAGGTGACCGAGGCTTGAATGTTGCAGCTGCAGCTCAACAGGTGACCGAGGCTTGAATGTTGAATGTTGCAGCTGCAGCTTAACAGGTGACCGAGGCTTGAATGTTGAATGTTGCAGCTGCACCTCAACAGACGACTGAGGCTTGAATGTTGAATGTTGCAGCTGCAGCTCAACAGGTGACCGAGGCTTGAATGTTGAATGTTACAGCTGCAGCTCAACAGGTGACTGAGGCTTGAATGTTGAATGTTGCAGCTGCAGCTCAACAGGGGACAGAGGCTTGAATGTTGAATGTTGCAGCTGCAGCTCAACAGGTGACCGAGGCTTGAATGTTGAATGTTGCAGCTGCAGCTCAACAGGGGACCGAGGCTTGAATGTTGAATGTTGCAGCTGCAGCTCAACAGGGGACCGAGGCTTGAATGTTGAATGTTGCAGCTGCAGCTCAACAGGGGACCGAGGCTTGAATGTTGAATATTCCAGTTGCAGCTCAACAGCAGGAGCTGAAGGTCCCACTTGACGTGGTGGAGAAACATCTGGGAGTACCACCCTGAAGGATGGGGTTGCTGGGGGAGGGGGAGGGGGGAGGGTAAACATGTACACTTTTATTATGGCGTTTGCGGTGAGTTGCGTTGCTGTATACCTGGAGTATACCTAGGTTTCGGGGGGTCAACGCCCCCGCGGCCCTGTCTGAGATCAAGAGACCTCCTGTGAGTTGCGTTGCGCTGGGTTACACTCATACGTTATAACCCCACAAAGCTCCACAGCTGTGGAGCTGTCACTTAGAAAGCTCCACAACTGTGGAGCTCTGTCACTTACAAAGTTCCACAACTATGGAGCTCTGTCATTTACAAAGTTCCACAACTGTGGAGCTCTGTCACTTACAAAGTTCCACAACTGTGGAGCTCTGTCACTTACAAAGTTCCACAACTGTGGAGCTCTGTCACTTACAAAGTTCCACAACTAACAAAACCTAGTCAAATAAAAGCTCAGTCTATCCTCGCCCAAGTTTCACACTTTAATACACGACCTAACTTGTTCACAGATCGGAAGGCGATTTGTAGACGGAGTATCGAGCCTTCACTACCCATTACTGTCAACGACTCGCATGGGTTTAGCGCCTAGGGAAACAGTGCAATTTTCTCCTTGTTGTGGCCTTGTCGGGTAAGCGCAGAGGCGCTGTTGCTTGTTTCTGCATCTGCCTGAACTCCTCCCCATGTGACTGAACGAATGGTGGAGGAACAGGAGCGTCTTGCCCTTCTCCCGGCCCTTGTGCCCTTTGGGATAGAAGGGCAAGGCAGGAGCGTGCCCTTGTGTTGACAGGTCTTTACTGAAGACAAGTCTTTTACTGATTAAGACATGTGCAATGGTTAGGTAGGCATCGTCAGTCAAATACGGAGGCACTGCTCCTGCTGCCTCCGTATTTGACTGAAGCAGTCTACTGTGTAGACGAAACGTCTCAACAATAAAGACACTTAATTGCTGCACGTTTCTCTGAATCATCAACTTGTCAGTATTTTATGTCATTTTCAACATACAAGTCTTTACCGAATACAAGTTTTTATAAAACGTTTGCTCAGGACGAGCTTTAAGTCAACTGAAAGTCAACATAAAGATACATCAGCTGAAGAGGATCCCAGAAATGGGTCGAAATATATATATCAATCAACCTCCTGTGTGTCTGTCACCAGGTGGGTTATTACTGAGCATAAAGATGCGAGCATATACGAGCCGTCTCACCCAGAGTTAACATGAGTTAAGAGACATGTTACACATGTTAGGCGATAACTTGGTCCAACAACACCGAGTCACTTCTAAAATAGGAAAGAAAATGTTTTGATTCACTGCAGTGAAGCTTCACGAAGTGCTGAACCAGAGCGAGTCATTCACTGCAGTGAAGCTTCATGAAGTGCTGAACCAGAGTGAGTCATTCACTGCAGTGAAGCTTCATGAAGTGCTGAACCAGAGCGAGTCATTCACTGCAGTGAAGCTTCATGAAGTGCTGAACCAGAGCGAGTCATTCACTGCAGTGAAGCTTCATGAAGTGCTGAACCAGAGCGAGTCATTCACTGCAGTGAAGCTTCACGAAGTGCTGAACCAGAGCGAGTCATTCACTGCAGTGAAGCTTCATGAAGTGCTGAACCAGAGTGAGTCATTCACTGCAGTGAAGCTTCATGAAGTGCTGAACCAGAGCGAGTCATTCACTGCAGTGAAGCTTCATGAAGTGCTGAACCAGAGCGAGTCATTCACTGCAGTGAAGCTTCATGAAGTGCTGAACCAGAGCGAGTCATTCACTGCAGTGAAGCTTCATGAAGTGCTGAACCAGAGTGAGTCATTCACTGCAGTGAAGCTTCATGAAGTGCTGAACCAGAGTGAGTCATTCACTGCAGTGAAGCTTCATGAAGTGCTGAACCAGAGTGAGTCATTCACTGCAGTGAAGCTTCATGAAGTGCTGAACCAGAGCGAGTCATTCACTGCAGTGAAGCTTCATGAAGTGCTGAACCAGAGCGAGTCATTCACTGCAGTGAAGCTTCATGAAGTGCTGAACCAGAGCGAGTCATTCACTGCAGTGAAGCTTCATGAAGTGCTGAACCAGAGTGAGTCATTCACTGCAGTGAAGCTTCATGAAGTGCTGAACCAGAGTGAGTCATTCACTGCAGTGAAGCTTCATGAAGTGCTGAACCAGAGTGAGTCATTCACTGCAGTGAAGCTTCATGAAGTGCTGAACCAGAGCGAGTCATTCACTGCAGTGAAGCTTCATGAAGTGCTGAACCAGAGCGAGTCATTCACTGCAGTGAAGCTTCATGAAGTGCTGAACCTGAGCGAGTCATTCACTGCAGTGAAGCTTCATGAAGTGCTGAACCAGAGCGAGTCATTCACTGCAGTGAAGCTTCATGAAGTGCTGAACCAGAGCGAGTCATTCACTGCAGTGAAGCTTCATGAAGTGCTGAACCAGAGCGAGTCATTCACTGCAGTGAAGCTTCATGAAGTGCTGAACCAGAGCGAGTCATTCACTGCAGTGAAGCTTCATGAAGTGCTGAACCAGAGTGAGTCATTCACTGCAGTGAAGCTTCATGAAGTGCTGAACCAGAGCGAGTCATTCACTGCAGTGAAGCTTCATGAAGTGCTGAACCAGAGCGAGTCATTCACTGCAGTGAAGCTTCATGAAGTGCTGAACCAGAGTGAGTCATTCACTGCAGTGAAGCTTCATGAAGTGCTGAACCAGAGCGAGTCATTCACTGCAGTGAAGCTTCATGAAGTGCTGAACCAGAGCGAGTCATTCACTGCAGTGAAGCTTCATGAAGTGCTGAACCAGAGTGAGTCATTCACTGCAGTGAAGCTTCATGAAGTGCTGAACCAGAGCGAGTCATTCACTGCAGTGAAGCTTCATGAAGTGCTGAACCAGAGTGAGTCATTCACTGCAGTGAAGCTTCATGAAGTGCTGAACCAGAGCGAGTCATTCACTGCAGTGAAGCTTCATGAAGTGCTGAACCAGAGCGAGTCATTCACTGCAGTGAAGCTTCATGAAGTGCTGAACCAGAGTCGAGTCATTCACTGCAGTGAAGCTTCATGAAGTGCTGAACCAGAGCGAGTCATTCACTGCAGTGAAGCTTCATGAAGTGCTGAACCAGAGCGAGTCATTCACTGCAGTGAAGCTTCATGAAGTGCTGAACCAGAGCGAGTCATTCACTGCAGTGAAGCTTCATGAAGTGCTGAACCGAGTGAGTCATTCACTGCAGTGAAGCTTCATGAAGTGCTGAACCAGAGCGAGTCATTCACTGCAGTGAAGCTTCATGAAGTGCTGAACCTGAGCGAGTCATTCACTGCAGTGAAGCTTCATGAAGTGCTGAACCAGAGCGAGTCATTCACCTGCAAGGTGAGCTTCACGAAGTGAAGTGCTGAACCTAGAGCGAGTCATTCACTGCAGTGAAGCTTCATGAAGTGCTGAACCTGAGTGAGTCATTCACTGCAGTGAAGCTTCATGAAGTGCTGAACCAGAGTGAGTCATTCACTGCAGTGAAGCTTCATGAAGTGCTGAACCAGAGCGAGTCATTCACTGCAGTGAAGCTTCATGAAGTGCTGAACCAGAGCGAGTCATTCACTGCAGTGAAGCTTCATGAAGTGCTGAACCTGAGCGAGTCATTCACTGCAGTGAAGCTTCATGAAGTGCTGAACCTGAGCGAGTCATTCACTGCAGTGAAGCTTCATGAAGTGCTGAACCAGAGTGAGTCATTCACTGCAGTGAAGCTTCATGAAGTGCTGAACCAGAGCGAGTCATTCACTGCAGTGAAGCTTCATGAAGTGCTGAACCTGAGCGAGTCATTCACTGCAGTGAAGCTTCCTGAAGTGCTGAACCAGAGCGAGTCATTCACTGCAGTGAAGCTTCATGAAGTGCTGAACCTGAGCGAGTCATTCACTGCAGTGAAGCTTCATGAAGTGCTGAACCTGAGTGAGTCATTCACTGCAGTGAAGCTTCATGAAGTGCTTAACCAGAGTGAGTCATTCACTGCAGTGAAGCTTCATGAAGTGCTGAACCAGAGCGAGTCATTCACTGCAGTGAAGCTTCATGAAGTGCTGAACCAGAGCGAGTCATTCACTGCAGTGAAGCTTCATGAAGTGCTGAACCTGAGCGAGTCATTCACTGCAGTGAAGCTTCATGAAGTGCTGAACCTGAGCGAGTCATTCACTGCAGTGAAGCTTCATGAAGTGCTGAACCAGAGTGAGTCATTCACTGCAGTGAAGCTTCATGAAGTGCTGAACCAGAGCGAGTCATTCACTGCAGTGAAGCTTCATGAAGTGCTGAACCAGAGTGAGTCATTCACTGCAGTGAAGCTTCATGAAGTGCTGAACCAGAGTGAGTCATTCACTGCAGTGAAGCTTCATGAAGTGCTGAACCTGAGCGAGTCATTCACTGCAGTGAAGCTTCATGAAGTGCTGAACCTGAGCGAGTCATTCACTGCAGTGAAGCTTCATGAAGTGCTGAACCTGAGCGAGTCATTCACTGAAGTGAAGCTGAACATTAATGGTAAGTAGTATCGACAAGATGATAAATTAGACACACATGAAACATCTGGTTATCTTAACTATGTAGACGTTTCGCCCACCAGTGGCTTTATCAGTACAATATACAGAAGACTGGAGAGGTAGCAGATGAGGTAATCAGTCCCTCTGCTGCTAGGCCGGGGGACTGATTCCCTCATTCCTCTCCAGTCTTCTGTACTGTGTGATAAAACCACTGGTGGGCGAAACGACTACACAGTAAAGGTACCCAAATGTTGCACAGGTGTCTAATTTATCGTCAGTGTACGGAGTAGCTGAGGAAGGATCTAGGGAATCCACCGATGGTTAATTGCTGTAAGGTCAAGTTACGAATGTTGCAAGGTGACTGCAAGGCAGTGTTGCAAGGTGTCTGCAAGGCAGTGTTGCAAGGTGACTGCAAGGCAGTGTTGCAAGGCAGTGTTGAAAGGTGACTGCAAGGCAGTGTTGAAAGGTGACTGCAAGGCAGTGTTGCAAGGTGACTGCAAGGCAGTGTTGCAAGGCGACTGCAACGCACTGATTCAAAAGCATAGAGAAAGACATTACTTGGTGTCCCTTGGCTCAATTGCTAGCGCCCTCCGCTCACACACTAAAGTCCGCAGTTCGATCCCCGGTACTTCTGGAAACATTAGGTGGTGTTTCCTTTAGACACCTGCTGTCCATGTTCACCTATCAGTAAATGGGTACCTGGGTGTTAGTTGACTGGTGTGGGTCGCATCCTGGGGACAAAATTGACCTAATTTGCTGGAAATGCTGTGTATAACAGTGGCTAGGCCTATATACCTTGTGCATATACTTTTAGGAATAAATATTATTTTTATTATGATTTAATAAGTCACACGACATATTCATGTATTATTTACCATCACTTGTCCTCTCCCATCCACTTTCTCTTTCTTCATCCCATTCCTCACCTTCACAATTCCTATTCCTTAAAATTATCCCTCCTTTCTCTCCTTGCCTGCCACGACCTGAAATGCTTTCTCTCTCTCTCTCTCTCTCTCTCTCTCTCTCTCTCTCTCTCTCTCTCTCTCTCTCTCTCTCTCTCTCTCTCTCTCTCTCTCTCCTTTATCACTCTCCTTCACTCCCTCTTCTTTTCCCCTCTTGCTTTCCTCCTCTCTCCCTCTCCTTCCTTTCCACAAAATAATCGACGTCTTCTTATCATCCATCACGTCACTTCTCCCACGTCCTCTTGCAATCATCCAGACATTCGCTTCCGCCTATCCCTCTCTCTCTCTCTCTCTCTCTCTCTCTCTCTCTCTCTCTCTCTCTCTCTCTCTCTCTCTCTCTCTCTCTCTCTCTCTCTCTCTCTCTCTCTCCCTCTCTCTCTCTCCCTCTCTCTCTCCCCATCCCTCGTTTCCCGTTTCCACTTCCCTCTTTCCTCCTTGTTTGCTCCTCTGTAATACTAGCACAGTAGGCCTAAATGAATGACAGCCTAAAGGGCCTGAGTTTTTAATCCCACTTAAAAATATATATAACAAACGTTTAATAAAACAATAACATAAATTTGATTTTAATCTTAGAGGTGGAAGTCAACATAGGGCGGCGGTGATGGCGGTAATAAGTGACCTACACTAAGTCAGCCAAAGATTCAAACAAGTATTTGATATATCGCATCTGATTCTCTAATCTGAATGAGATTTGATCACCTGTAACACAGGCGAACATGCAATCCAGACGTATGGTGTCATGTTGTTCTGCTTTCCAATGTATAATTGTTTCTCGTGTGTTTTATATTCAATTGAAGTTCAGACACACACAACATACAAGGAGTGACAGGTGAAGAAAAATAATCAAATAGGTCCGGGAAGCAACCTCCTGAGGTGTTCCTGAAGCAAGTTTGAGGTTGTGGGTCCCCAGCAGTAAGTTCTGGAGGCAGTACCTCCTTGTGTACTCTGATGCCAAGTTTGCAGGTTCGAATCCTGCTGTGGACTTGAGAGATGATGTTTGTAAGTTAAACATATACAACCACAGAGGGAGTCGAATGATAGCTCTAGGCTTTTCGTTTTGCAATCAACACATGAGGAGCTTGCAATGTTGCAGAAATGAGTAGGATGGCCAAATAGTATCGTCCAGGGGAACGAGATATATGCGTATAAATGCAACATTGCATTAATACGCGAGTCGTCAAATTGAAATTTGCGCGGCGGTATTCAGCAAAATTAATAAAGTTTAATGAGAGTAAACTTAATAAATATTAATCCCCCTCCCCTGCCCTTAAAATAATAATTCGTTCTGGTTACAAATGCTGGTGCAGCAATATGCATTAACAGTGTGATTGTGATTGTTGATAGTTGAGAATAGTGAAACCCAAGTTGACCTGATGGGCCACAGACTGCAACAGTCACCGCGTTAATGTGTGTATGCTGATGAAGGCAAAAATAATAATAATAATAATAATAATAATAATAATAATAATAATAGGAAAAATAATAAAATATAAAAAATAATATTAATAATAAAAATTAATAGCAAAATTAATAAAATTATTATAATTTTTATTATTATTATTATTATTATTATTATTATTATTATTATTATTATTATTATTATTATTATTATTATTATTATTATTTACCTAAGGCCAGTACTGAATGATGTTACCCCTCCCCCACACACTTTCCATTCATCTAACTCTCTCCATCTCTTCCTCCCCTTTTTTCTTCTCACACTCATCAATTTCAAATCTCTCTCTGTGAAAATTCACCTGCTATGGCAGAAATATTAATTTTTCCTAACAGAAGATGGGCCCGGGTTCGATTCCCGGCGGAGTAGAAACATTTCGACGTGTTTCCTTACATCTGTTGTCCTGTTCACCTAGCAGCAAGTAGGTACCTGGGAGTTAGTCGACTGGTGTGGGTCGCATCCTGGGGACAAGATTGAGGACCCCAATGGTAATAAGACAGACAGTCCTCGATGACGCACTGACTTTCTTGGGTTATACTGGGTGGCTAACCCTCCGGGGTTAAAAATCCGAAGAAATCTTATTTATAATGAGAGCAGAGTTACTTGGATGATATAGTTTACTTGGATTTCAGTAAGGCCTTCGATAGAGTACCTCAGAAGAGACTCTTAAGAAAGGTGGCAGCTCATGGTATAGGAGGTAAAGTTCTAGCATGGCTTACCAATAGAAAGCAGAGAGTTTCCATTAATGGGGTCAAATCTGAATGGGGAGTAGTCACTAGTGGCGTTCCACAAGGATCAGTTTTAGGCTCATTGTTGTTCATAATTTACATAAATGACCTTGATGAAGGAATTGCAAGTGACATGAGTAAATTTGCTGATGATACAAAAATAGGCCGTATAATTCATTCTGAGGAGGATACCAGTGAACTCCAGGAGGATTTGGACAAATTAATGTCTTGGTCTGAAAAGTGGCAGATGAAGTTCAATGTGGACAAGTGTAAGGTGCTAGTCGTTGGTAATGAAAATATCCCTCGAATTTATAAACTAGGTGAAGTAGAGCTTGATCATACAGAATGTGAAAAAGACTTGGGAGTCATGGTAAGCAGAAATCTAAAGCCAAGACAACAGTGCCTAAGTGTGCGCAATAAGGCTAACAGATTACTAGGATTTATTTCAAGAAGTATAAGCAACAGAAGTCCAAAAGTTATTTTACAGCTCTATACATCACTAGTGAGACCTCATTTGGATTATGCAGGTCAGTTTTGGTCTCCTTACTACAGAATGGATATAGATTCGTTGGAGAGCATACAGAGAAGAATGACTAAAATGATTTACAGTATAAGAAATCTCCCGTATGAAGATAGACTTAGAGCGTTGAATCTCCACTCTCTGGAGAGACGTAGAATGAAGGGAGATATCATCGAGGTGTACAAGTGGATGATGGGCATAAACAAAGGAGATATTAATAAAATACTGAGGATATCGAACCAAGTAAGAACCAGAAATAACGGATTTAAATTGGATAAATTTAGATTTAGAAAGGACATAGGCAAGTACTGGTTTTCGAACAGAGTTGTAGATGCGTGGAACAATCTTCCGAGTAGGGTGATAGAGGCTAGGACCTTGGGTGGCTTTAAAAAGAGATTGGACAAATATATGAGTGGGAGGGGCTGGGTTTGATTAGTGTCGTGAGTACGGGAGTAAATTCTTAGATAGTGGTGGTTTTGATAAGGACCTGCCTTGTATGGGCCAGTAAGCCTTCTGCAGTGTTCCTCCATTCTTATGTTCAGAGAGTGAGAGCAGCAGAGAGTGAGAGCAGCAGAGAGTGTGAGCAGCAGAGACTGAGAGCAGCAGAGAGTGTGAGCAGCAGAGACTGAGATCAGCAGAGAGTGTGAGCAGTAGAGAGTGTGAGTAGAAGAGAGTGAGAGCAGCAGAGAGTGAGAGCAGCAGAGAGTGTGAGCAGTAGAGAGTGTGAGCAGCAGAGAGTGAGAGCAGCAGAGAGTGAGAGCAGCAGAGAGTGAGAGCAGTAGAGAGTGTGAGCAGTAGAGAATGTGAGCAGTAGAGAGTGTGAGCAGTAGAGAGTGTGAGCAGTAGAGAGTGTGAGCAGTAGAGAGTGTGAGCAGTAGAGAGTGTGAGCAGTAGAGAGTGTGAGCAGTAGAGAGTGTGAGCAGTAGAAAGTGTGAGCAGTAGAGAGTGTGAGCAGTAGAGAGTGAGAGCAGTAGAGAATGTGAGCAGTAGAGAGTGTGAGCAGTAGAGAGTGTGAGCAGTAGAGAGTGTGAGCAGTAGAGAGTGTGAGCAGTAGAGAGTGTGAGCAGTAGAGAGTGTGAGCAGTAGAGAGTGTGAGCAGTAGAGTGAGCAGTAGAGAGTGTGAGCAGTAGAGAGTGTGAGCAGTAGAGAGTGTGAGCAGTAGAGAGTGTGAGCAGTAGAGAGTGTGAGCAGTAGAGAGTGTGAGCAGTAGAGAGTGTGAGCAGTAGAGAGTGTGAGCAGTAGAGAGTGTGAGCAGTAGAGAGTGTGAGCAGTAGAGAGTGTGAGCAGTAGAGAGTGTGAGCAGTAGAGAGTGTGAGCAGTAGAGAGTGTGAGCAGTAGAGAGTGTGAGCAGTAGAGAGTGTGAGCAGTAGAGAGTGTGAGCAGTAGAGAGTGTGAGCAGTAGAGAGTGTGAGCAGTAGAGAGTGTGAGCAGTAGAGAGTGTGAGCAGTAGAGTGTGAGCAGTAGAGAGTGTGAGCAGTAGAGAGTGTGAGCAGTAGAAAGTGTGAGCAGTAGAGAGTGTGAGCAGTAGAGTGTAGGAGCCGGAGAATGTATCCATTTGTGAGGCTGGTGGTTGTGAACATAATGGTCGCCTATTTGTTTGGGAGACACGAAGGTGAGGAGGAGGAGGAGGAGGAGGGGAAGAAAGCGGGGATGGAGAGGGAGAGCAAGAGAAGGAAAGAGGGGGATGAGAAGTGAGAGGCAAGAGAGTGGCGAAGAAAGGGAGATAGAAGGGAAAGGAAAAGAGGATTGGGAATTTGAAGTAAGGGGAAAGAAGGCAAATGTAATGAAAATTGGAAGGGAACGGGATGAGGGAATAGAGCTGAAAGGGAGAAGGAAGAGAGGAAGGCATGGAGAAAAGATGAGTAAGGGAAAGGAATAAAATGGGGAGTAGAAGGAGTGAAAGTGAGATGGAAGGGGAACGGGAAGAGGGGAAAGGTAATTAAATAAGAGGGAGAATAGTCGGAGGGAAGGAGAGGCAGAAGAGATCATGCCTAAGAACAGTGTAATGATAGAAGAGGTTGGTAAATGAGAAAGAGAAAGAGACAGAGAGAAAGATATATGACTAAGAGACGAATGTAGAAGAGGTTGGTATGAGAATGAGAAGAGCAGAGAGAACTCCATATGACCACAGTGCACACTTGGGGCAGTTGCCTGATCGATAGCTGGTGTCACAGCCTGCCACAGCCTGCCACAGCCTGCCACAGCCTGCCACAGCCTGCCACAGCCTGCCACAGCCTGCCACAGCCTGCCACAGCCTGCCACAGCCTGCCACAGCCTGCCACAGCCTGCCACAGCCTGCCACAGCCTGCCACAGCCTGCCACAACCTGCCGCAGCCTGCCACATAACCCCCCTGCCACAGCCTGCCACAGCCTGCCACAACTGCACCTGCCAGCCCCACAGCCTGCCACAGCCTGCCACCTGGCCACAGCCTCGCCCCACAACCTGCCGCAGCCTGCCACAGCCTGCCACAGCCTGCCACAGCCTGCCACAGCCTGCCACACGGGAAGGTCTGATAACGTACAACTACGTCCGGAGACTGGACCATACACTGGTGTGTGGACACACCAGGCCCATACACTGTATTACCAACACAGGTGTAGACTGGTCTGCACATCTGGTCGTAATAGGATAAATCTTGGAGCAAGCAAAAGACAACAGAATTATATGACTTATATTTCCTTCACCAAATAAGCAAGCTGATATTTACATATATGTACACTATGGACAGGAATGTAAGAGCAGGTGTACAACACGGTGATCAAACGAGACAAAAATGATAGAGCCAGAGAAAACATCGTGAACAACCAGCAGTCCAGACAAGACTGCTAAAACTCGTGTCACAAGTGAACCACATTGTTTCACAGCTTTGGCAAGCTTGTCTGTGATTGGCAGATGAACCGAGATACTGATATAACGACGGAGCCCCTACTGATCGTTAAACCCTTAGCACCTGGTTCGCTGGTTGGGAGGCAGCCAATATGGGAGTGTGTACATACGCCGAATAAAATGTAACGTACTCGAAGCACGTCACACACTGGTGCACTGCTGGATGACAACTTCATTATTTAATGAAACTGAGGAGTAATAATGCTAATGTCTCTTAGTGGTAATAATCTTGAATTTCCTCGAGGAAATTCAAGGGAAAATTCGAGGGATTTGTATAATATGAAATGACTGTAATATTTGTTTTGTTGTAACTACGCTCAGTGGGCTCTGATTAAGGTCCATTGTGACCTCAGTAACCCTGGTTTGTTTGCGCTACCGCTCACAGCGTGAGCATGTGTGGGTTCAGTAAACTAGTCGCTCAGGCGACACAACTAAGAATACCGTACCCAGTCTGTCACTGATTTACAAACAGGAAGGAAAGACATTGGGCATAAATACTGCAGTGGATCAATGAGTAAAGAATGAATGGAAATATACATTTACACACACGCACGCACGTACGCACGCACACACGCACGCACACACACACACACACACACACACACACACACACACACACACAGATCCTGAGGAAAGATAGGAGGAGCAGGGGGGGTGGAGGGGTCGCACTGCTTGTAAGGCACCGTTGGAGATTCGAGGAAATGGTAGGAGTGGAGGGGGGTAGAGAACGGGATTCATAGTAGGTACCATCCAGTCTGGGGAGCATAAGATAATCATTGCAGTGATGTATAACCCACCACAGAACTGCAGGAGGCCAGGAGAAGAATACGATGAGAACAACAGAGCGATGGTGGACACCCTGGCAGAGGTGGCAAGAAAAGCACACATGAGCAGAGCGAAGCTACTGGTCATGGGAGATTTCAACCACAGGGAGATCGACTGGGAGAACCATGAACCACGTGGGGGTCCAGAAACTTGGAGAGCCAAGATGATGGACGTGGTACTGGAAACCCTGATGCACCAACATGTCAGGGACACGACCAGAGAGAGGGGAGAAGATGAACCAGCAAGACTGGACCTTGTATTCACCCTGAACAGCTCAGATATTGAAGACATAACGCACGAGAGCCCCTGGGAGCCAGTGACCATATGGTGCTTAGCTTTGAGTACATTGTAGAGCTACAGGTGGAGAGGGAAACAGTACCGATAGAGACAAACCAGACTTTAAAAGAGGAAACTACACGGGCTTGAGGAATTTCCTGCAGGACATCCAGTGGGAAAGGGAAATGGAAGGACTGACAATAAATGAAATGATGGAATACGTAGGGGCAAAGTGCAAGGAGGCAGAGGAAAGGTTTATACCCAGAGGCAAATGTTTAAATGGGAAGGCCAGAAAGAGCCCCTGGTTTACCCAAAGGTGCAGGGAGGCAAATAATCAGAGTATCAGAGAATGGAAACGGTACAGAAGGCAAAGAACCCAAGTAAACAAAGAGATTAGTAGAAGAGCTAGAAACAA
The DNA here is from genome assembly GCA_009830355.1 of Cherax destructor. Taxonomy (NCBI): domain Eukaryota; kingdom Metazoa; phylum Arthropoda; class Malacostraca; order Decapoda; family Parastacidae; genus Cherax; species Cherax destructor. The sequence goes on from WNWK01032197.1 coordinate 21,686, forward strand.
GTATGCACAAGTACGGAGGGAGGCCCAGAAACAGTACGAAAACGACATAGCATCGAAAGTTAAGTCCGACCCGAAACTGATGTTCAGTCACATCAGAAGGAAGACAACAGTCAAGGACCAAGTGATAAGGCTGAGGAGAGAAGATGGGGAACTCACAAGTAATGATCAAGAGGTATGTGAGGAGCTCAACTTGAGGTTTGGGGAAGTATTCACAATGGAGGAAGGAAGGCAGCTGGGTAGACAGGACATGGTTCGACACCAACAAGGGATGTACCAAGTGCTAGAGGGCATACACACAACTGAGGAGGAAGTGAAGCAGTTACTCAGTGACCTCGATACCTCAAAGGCGATGGGTCCGGACAATATCTCCCGTGGGTTCTTCGGGAAGGAGCTGAGG
>WNWK01032198.1:0-22080 GCA_009830355.1 Cherax destructor
AGTTAGGGGACGGGGGCAAAGTTAGGGGACAGGGGGCAAAGTTAGGGGACGGGGGCAAAGTTAGGGGACAGGGGGCAAAGTTAGGGGACAGGGGGCAAGTTAGGGGACAGGGGGGCAAAGTTAGGGGACGGGGGCAAAGTTAGGGGACAGGGGGCAAAGTTAGGGGACAGGGGAGGCAAAGTTAGGGGACAGGGGGCAAAGTTAGGGGACAGGGGGGCAAAGTTAGGGGACAGGCGGGGCAAAGTTAGGGGACAGGGCGGCAAAGTTAGGGGACAGGGGCGGGCAAGAAGGATTAGGGGACAGGGCGGGCAAAGATTAGGGGACAGGGCAGGCAAGTTAGGGGACAGGGCAGGCAAAGTTAGGGACAGGGCGGCAAAGTTAGGGGACAGGGCGGGCAAAGTTAGGGGACAGGGCAGGCAAAGTTAGGGGACAGGGCGGGCAAAGTTAGGGGACAGAGGCAAGAAGTTAGGGACGGGAGGCAAAGTTAGGGGACAGGGCGGGCAAAGTTAGGGGACGGGGGGCAAAGATTAGGGGACGGGGGGCAAAGTTGGGGACGGGGGCAAAGTTAGGGGACAGGGGAGCAAGAGTTAGGGGACGAGGGAGGCAAAGTTGGGGGACGGGGGGCAAAGTTAGGGGACGGGGGCAAAGTTAGGGGACGGGGGCAAAGTTAGGGGACGGGGAGCAAAGTTAGGGGACAGGGGCAAAGTTAGGGGACAGGGGGCAAGTTAGGGACAGGGGGCAAAGTTAGGGACAGGGGGCAAGAGTTAGGGGACGGGGGCAAAGTTAGGGGACGGGGCAAAGTTAGGGGACGGGGGCAAAGTTAGGGGACAGGGGGCAAAGTTAGGGGACAGGGGCAAAGTTAGGGGAAGGGGGGGCAAAGTTAGGGAAGTGGGGGCAAAGTTAGGGAAGTGGGGGCAAAGTTAGGGAAGTGGGGGCAAAGTTAGGGAAGTGGGGGCAAAGTTAGGGAAGTGGGGGCAAAGTTAGGGAAGTGGGGGCAAAGTTAGGGAAGTGGGGGCAAAGTTAGGGAAGTGGGGGCAAAGTTAGGAAGTGGGGGCAAAGTTAGGGGAAGTGGGGGCAAAGTTAGGGAAGTGGGGGCAAAGTTAGGGGAAGTGGGGGCAAAGTTAGGGAAGTGGGGGCAAGTTAGGGAAGTGGGGGCAAAGTTAGGGGAAGTGGGGGGCAAAGTTAGAAGTGAGCAAGATTAGAGTGGGCAAAGTTAGGGAAGTGGGGCAAAGTTAGGAAGTGGGGACAAAGTTAGGGGAAGTGGGGGCAAAGTTAGGGGAAGTGGGGGCAAAGTTAGGGGAAGTGGGGGCAAAGTTAGGGGAAGTGTGGGAAAAGTTAGGGGAAGTGTGGGAAAAGTTAGGGGAAGTGTGGGAAAAGTTAGGGGAAGTGTGGGAAAAGTTAGGGGAAGTGTGGGAAAAGTTAGGGGAAGTGTGGGAAAAGTTAGGGGAAGTGTGGGAAAAGTTAGGGGAAGTGTGGGAAAAGTTAGGGAAGTGTGGGAAAAGTTAGGGTTTCGGGGCCCCTGGAATGACGCAACAATCAAAGTTGAAAGGCAAACCCATGTCAGTGTTTTCTGGTGTATAACACTAAATGTTAATTGGTTGAAGGCTGATGTTAAAAGGAAGTGGGTGGGGGTGACGTTGAGACGCTATGGAATACAAGTGGGTTTTCTACAGGAGCATAATTTCAGGATTGGTAGAGATTTACGTGTGGATGGGCATGATGTGTATGTGGGGTCTTCTTTCAAATTAAAGGGTGGGGTTGCAGTGGTTATAAAGGTTTCTAGCCCCTTTTGATTGATAACATGGGAGGAGTGTGGGGAAGGACATTGTTAGGGTAGATGGGGAATGGGGTGTTACAAAATGACACGATATCTCCAATGAACACTAGAAAGGAATACCCTTCTAGCATCCAGCCTGTTACTGGGCTTTTGCAACAAAGTTAGTATCCTGGTCCAGTTATCCGATATTATCAATATCATAAGAGGATTACAACTGAGAGGGTACTAACCAAAGAATAAAATTTAATAGATTTATTAACAAAATTAGAATGTCTAGGGTTTCAAAGTAAGTAAATATACATATGATCAGGATGTTCATTAGTTATGAATTAGGAGGTTAGCTCCTACAGTTCTCTCATATACATTACTGTGCTGAAGGCACATATATCAAAATGACTCTGAAGTACCATCAGGTACAATGTCAGCAATACAAGCATATGCAGATATATACAAATGTGTGTATGAGTGTACTCCAGATAACTAAGACTCGACTCGACCAGTGTCAGACTGAACGTCTTCTCATAAGCTAGCTTCTCTAACAAACTCACAATCAGAACAGCTTGATTGAACATTAAAATTACCAATTTGCAGAACAGCAATATAACAAGCAACAGCAACACAGCGTCAGGAAAAAGGAGATATAAAATCGACCCTAACTGGGGACCATCAACAGACCCTCCAAAATACACAAAACTCCCTTAACCATGTGAGCCTGCCCACCCCCACACAAAGCATCAAGTGTGGATAATTTCACCCTTAACTGGGTCCTACAAGCAGTTTATTGGCTATGTATCGGGTCGAGCGTCCTGAGTTTGTTTCTTCTGAGCTATTTGTGCCACTTTTATAAAGCCTAGATTCGTAGTTAATCATTTATGCACAATTCTCCAAGAATTCCACGAGTGTGAGTAGCAGACAGACAAAACATCCTCCACCACTACCAACATACTCAACGCTTCAGTCAACGTTCTACACCCTAGAGACAATTAGTTTTTTTTTATTTTTCAGATAATCAAGAGAAAATTCAGTGTGTTGAGACAATTTTGCCAGTTAAAGAAATTTTGAGTTATCCTGGGATTGTGACCTTATCCTAGAAAGTGTTGTGTAAAATTAAATACATTAATTTTTTTTTTTTTGAAGTTACTAGACAGCAATACAAGCATATGCAGATATATACAAATGTGTGTATGAGTGTACTCCAGATAACTAAGACTCGACTCAACCAGTGTCAGACTGAACGTCTTCTCATAAGCTAGCTTCTCTAACAAACTCACAATCAGAACAGCTTGTCTCTGATTAATCGTATCATAATTTCTGTGAATTTCGTTGTGTTACCAAGTATGCAGTAAGTAAAGATTTGTTATTATTGTTTGTCTATTGTTCCAATATTCTACCAAGTAGTGATTTTTACAAGAATTTTTTTTTTCCTCCAGCATTGTCCCTGTTTTCTTATTAATTATTGTGTTCCACCAAGTGTTCTATCCCAGAGTTATCATTTAATCATTTACCCTTGTTTGTTAATGTTAATTGTGTAATTAATTTTTGCTTGCTCCTGTAACCACAAATTAGTTTTCTCCTCCAAGTCATTTTAACCTTTAACAAGTATTTTCCTGCTAATTCTTATGTGTTGCAGTCTGTGTAATTTTTCCCATTGCAACCAATATTGTTTTGTGTACGTGTTAATTTTTATAAAGTGCTAATGTGCCTTCATTTTACAGACTAGTCCCATTAATTTTTGTGCCAGTATCTCACCTGTTTTAACTCTCAACAGATTTGCTATATCTGTGCCAAGAAACAATTACTTTTGCCATACCTGACATCATATTTGTCATTTGATTATCCTGTGCATAATCCCTTGATGTTTCTGTGTTCTGCAATCAGTATATTGTGAAAATTTTTATTCCTGTTTTCAATAATTCCTTTGAACAAATTCACTCTTAAGTTTGATTAAAGTCAGTGTTCTTAGTGAATTGCTTTAGTAACTGTTTCATTGAGTTAACTTGCTTTGCTTGCAATTAAGAGTAAGTGTGTTCAAACTAATTAATTTCTAATATCTTTGTTTTTGTGTGCAAATAATTTTCCATAGTGTAATTTTATCTATTGATCATTTCTGAAGCTGATTTTGTGCACTTTAACTTTCACAGTATTCACTTTTGCTTTTATAAAATTTTATTGTGTTTACTTAAATGTTCAAGTAAATGTCATTCTCCTAAGAGTAATAAGTAATATTTCAGTGAACTTTCTCAGTGATTCAAACAGTAAATTACTTTAATTTATTGCCAGTGAATAATTCAATTGTTTTGTGCAATTCTTTTTTTAGTGATTTGTGTTATCAGCTTGTTGCTCTTGCTATAACCATTATTGATTTTTTTTAAAAATTATTTGTGCATTTAATTCTTTTTTTAATGTGTTGCAATTTTTGTTGATATTTAAAAGAAAAGAAAACTCATTTTGCAGTTAATTCAAGTTAAAGCTAGATTGTTTTTCATTTTTAGTGTGTTGAATTTTCTTGCTAAGTCAATTTCCAGGGAGTTATCTTTTCTTTATTGTTATTGTGCAATCCTCGTTACTTATGCAGAATAGGTAAACCAGTAACACCAGTTAAACTATATTGTGCTGTATACTTGCATTAATTTTGCTTTCATTTAAATTCTTGTTTATTTGCTCGAAGTTGTCTCAAGAAAATGTAACTTGTAATGGGGGGAGTGTTGCCAGTCAAGGCAATGACGTGGGACAGACTATTCAGAATCATTTGACTGAAGAATGACCTAAGACTCTTCGTCCTTCTAATTACTCTCGTGATCCCATTGATTCATTACCACTTTTTAATGGTCACCCAGACAGTCTTGATGACTGGTTCCTTGCAATCCGTTCAAGAGCAAGCTCTGTGGAAAGTCCTCTATCAGTGAAGCACCTTATCACTATAGCGAAAGAATCCTTGGCTAGGTCGCCAGCTGCAAATAATGTGTTAACCCTGCTGCGTATGAAAGAATTTAAATGTAACAAAATGGGAAGAATATGAATCCAGATTACGTAAGTTTCTCAATTCAAAGGAAGCTGTAGAGCCCTTTATCGTACTAAAGGAATTAGTGAACGCGGTCCCTAGGCCCGATGAAGAGTTGTGCCAACTCGCCTTCCGGTTGGATGCACTACTATCATTTGTGACGGGGTTCCGAAAATCCTCTTTCTTCCCTTCTGACCATGTAATGGATGGTTGGTCAGTGGGTAAATTTGCAGCTTATGGTGCTATTAAGCAATTGATGCCGCCTACAGCAGTGTATGCTTATAAGGCAAGTCCCTTAACAATCAATGTAGAACCACTTGAAGCTCTTGAACATGTCCGTGATCTTGTTTGCATATTAGTTCCAATGCAACTATGGGTCCTTTAGTAGAAGGATCCATGTATGGTGCACCCGTCCATGTGTTTATGGATTCTGGGGCACAAGTTAATATCATCAGGTCTAGTTTGTTTAGGGATAAGCAGCTAAAACATGTACTCCTCGTAGAACCAACTCGTGTGTCCTACATTAGTGGTGTTGCTGGTTCTCACTTACGTGTCAGAGGTCGGACTTCTCTTAATTTTTCCATCCAAGGTAGAGATTTAACTGCTTCCTTCCTTGTCGTTGATAAGATTAGTTACCCTGGTGATCTACTCGGATTTGCTGCCATGAGAGATTTCCGAATTGTGCTTGATCCTTACAGATGACATGCACAAATCGATGACCTAGTTATACCATTTTGGGGTTATCAACTTGGATCCGAGGTTTGCCATACAGCTGCAGAGTTTACAGATCGGATTAGGTCCTTGCAAGACGATGTGTTATCTAGTAGCGTTGCCAAGCAGTCAGGCACTGGAAACCCTGTCACTCCAGCCTGTGTTCCACCCTCAACAATTTTAGACATGCAAGATAGTGTCCAGCCTACTCAGGTGCCGGAGGTATCCCAGACAGCCTTGAGTGCTGAGTCTATCTCTGCAATGCTAACTGAAGTAGTAGTTTCTCCACAGGGGACGCCTTGTCGGAAAACAATTATTTGGAATTAGTAATGCCATCTCTTGTCGACGGCATGTGCCGTCTGCAGAAAGATACCTCTGTAGCAGCTAGTGCCCTCACTACAGTGTATGTTGTTGTCTCCTATGTTCCAGATGGTGACAATGTCCTAGTTGGCAGTGATTCCTGCAGAGTAAAGGGTTTATTTGTTGAGCCATCTTTACATACTGTCTAAGACAGTAAGATATTCCTGCTTGTCGCTAATACCTTGGGTCACAGTGTTTGACTCAGAGCCAATACCAACATTGTTGACCTTGTTCACTATCCTTACCCTATTCGTGTTGAGGATGAATTGTCACCTGACCAGTGGGTTGGTGCTATTTCAACTGGAGAGGATCCATCCACTTCACCGGACCATTCTATTCCACCAGTAGAAGATTGACTTAGCTCCCACTGACTTCCCAGACGTAGTCGGACAGTTTTTGAATTTGTTGAATAAATACCGTAGAACAATTGCCTTACCAGGTGAGATGGGTTTAACGAACCTATTGTCCCATCATATCCCACTTGAACCTGGTACCAGACCAATTTAAATAACTACATACAGGATGCCGCATTCACAAGTCGCTGTCGCAGAGGAATTAATCAATAAGATGCTTGACGATGGTGTTATCATACCTAGCAACTCACCCTGGAATGTGCCCTTAATCCTAGTACCTAAGAAGGACAGTACTTGGCGCCCAGTGATTGACTTTAGGAAGTTAAATGCCAAAACGATTCCAGATAGTTTCCCCACTTCCTGTACTTGGCGACCTTTTACGTAATATCGGAGATAATAAGGTCTTCTCGACCCTCTATTTGTTACAAGGGTTTTGGCAAGTCCCTCTTCACAAGGACAGCCAAGAGCTCACTGCATTCTCCACTCCAACAAGTCATTTTGAATTCTGTCGAATGGCCTTCGGATTAAGATTCTCACCTATCACATTCTCGAGGCTCATGACCAATATCTTTAGAGGCCTTATAGGCAAAGAACTAATGGTATATTTACATGACATAATTGTTATGTCCGAGGATGTAGACAAGCATTTAGAAAGACTAGAGAAGGTACTGAGTAAGCTTGAAGAAGCCAATCTAAAGATCAAAATGTCTAAATGTCAATTTTTCAGATCAGAAATTAAGTTTCTGGGTCACGTAGTCACTTCTAGAGGGGTTATGACTGACCAAAGTAAAGTAGATGCAGTATTGAATTTTCCAACTCCCAAAACTGCTGATGCCGTAAGATCCTTTGTGGGCTTAGCAGGTTTTTATAGATCATATATTGCCAATTTTTCCTCGATAGCTCCTCTGCGTTGCTTAAGAAAGATGCTCCATTTGTTTGGACCTTCAGTCAGGAAAAAGCATTTCAAACCTTGAAAGAAAGATTAACTTCTGATCCAATCCTAAAATTCCCAGATTTTACAAAGCCTTTCTATTTAACCACTAATGCTAGTTCAATAGGCATTGGTGCAGTCCTTGCACAGAAGATCGATAGTAAATACAAAACAGTTGCATTTGCTAGTCGAGTCCTTACAAAGGCTGAAAGGAATTATACAGTAACTGAGCAAGAAGCCGTAGCAATAGTGTGGTCTTTAAAACACTTCCGGGATATAATATATCAGTACCCTGTCCATGTCTTGACAGATCATGCACCTTTTATACCATTATTCCAGAATAAACAACCTACTGGAAGACTAGCCAGATGGTCTTTGACTATCCATGAGTTCAGTCATACCTTTGAACACTTACCTGGCAAGTCAAATGTATTTGCAGATGCTTTATCGCATCATGTCAGTGTAGAAACTTCTGATCCTCTGTTTAGTGCTGAGGATGTAAAAAAATGCCCAAAGAATAGATCCCTTGTGGTCTGGCATGACTCGATTCCTGCTCCAGGAAGATCTTATTCTTACTGTGAAGCCACCAGCACCCATCAGTGACTGTTATGAACCAAGAATTATTGTATCGCATAACCGAGCTGGGAACACCTAGTAGACAGGCATACCAGTTATTATTTCCTCAGTCACTAGTAAAAGTAGCGTTACAGCTAATTCACGACGCACCAGGTGTTGCACACCCTGGTATGGATCATTCGATTAAACAAGCCAGATTGAAATACTTTTGGCCTCGTATGGCAACTGATATTACCGAGTATGTTAAGAAGTGTAGTGTTTGTATGAAACACAAGGGTAATATCAATGGTCCCAATCCTATCCAAATGTATCCCACTACCAGTGAGCCATGGGAAAGAGTTGCAATAGATTTGCTAACCAATTTTCAATGTACAACGCAAGGCAATAAACATCTGTGTGTGATGGTCGATCATTTCACCAGATATTGTGAGTTAGTTCCTATCCCAGACAAGACTGCCGAGACAGTAGCTAGAGTGTTTAAGGAACATATAATCTGTAGACATAACACCCCTAAATCCTTAGTGTCTGATAATGGAGGAGAGTTTTGCAACGAGATTCTAGAAAACCTTTGTGCCTTGTATAAGATTACTAAATCAACCATTGTTCCCCACCATCCTGCCAGCAATGGTTTAGCAGAAAGAACCAATAAAAAAGTACTAGATGTCTTGAGAGCCACTGTCAATCCCAATAGTTCAACCTGGGATGAAGTTATACCTGATGCTCAATGTGCAATAAATTTTGCTTTTAATGCCTTTATAGGTGATGCACCACATTATGCCTTGTATGGTGTTGACAAACGTTTGCCTTATGAGTTGCTATAGTCTAATCCAAAACCGTCTTATAACCCTGATGATTTCATTGCAACTCGTACCAGACAAGCTCAAGAGTGTTTACAGAAGAATCCGTGAAATGCTTCATAAGTCAAGAATAGAAAATACTAGAGTAACTAATTCTCCAGCTAAACCGACTAAAATTAAAGTAGGTTCGAGAGTAATGATTACTAACTTTAATAAAACTTCTGCAATGCCTAAATTAGACCAAACGTTTGTTGGCCCGTATCGAGTAGTCAAACATATCAATGGCAATAAGTATTAAGTTAGAGAACTTAGTACGGGTCAGTGTAAAGAATTGCATTTAGATCATATGAAGTTAGTATGTGATGAAGACGAAGTCCCTGACAACCAGACTGTTGTGACTGAATGATAATCCGACTAACCCTGTACCTTCAACTTCTAGTAGTGAGTCAGAGGAACTACCTGATTTTCGTTACTCCTTGCATACACGACAAGTATTGAGAAATCCTCAAGTTTCTTGTATAAATAACCATGTAGAAGCTAATCAACCTAGGTATGAGTTGCTAATAGCAAAAGATTTTGATCCACCCAGAGATGATAACCATTCTGCATATGTAAATCTTACCCTAGCAGAGTTGGGGTTAAATGTAAATATACTGTATAATTAGATGATTGAGTTAAGAGAAATTGTCGACTGTGTGTTTTGTTATTAAGTGTTCAATATCTAGAATTTTGTGTGTGTGTGTGTTCATGTTCCTTCCGAGTTCCGAGTTTTAACAGTTGACCGTGTGCACCCGCTGAGTGCATGAATGCAGATTGATCGATCAAATATCGATAATGCATTATCTCTCAAATATCAAATATCTCTCAAATATCAAATATCTCTCAAATATCAAATATCGATAATGCATTATCTCTAGATCCATTTACATTCTCTTTGAACCATTAACTCAAGAAGTGTGATAGTAAGATTAATCTTGATTAGTTCTAAGTTATTATGTGTTTGCTATTGTATAGATTCACCCAGTGCCACCTGTCTGTTCAGCCTATAGAGTTGCCTAGTATGCCGAGACGTCATACGTAACATGGCCGAGCAGTCCTGTCAGTATTATATATACACTTGTGTAGTGTATTAGAATCTTCCTAGCTTTACATAGCTGGTCCCTTTGCATGTGACGTCAAACGTTTCTGTGCATGTGTATGCCCAGAGGCAGGCATCGGCCTCACTACTCCATAGGCCTACAACTGGACAGGAGGTGCTGGGTTACTATTCCTCTCTCACGTAATATATCTACTCAACCATCCATCCATGAGTTTACTTCATACCCATACTTATCTCTCCCAATACTCACACGACAGAGGAAGAGGGCGAGGTAAGGATGCCTAGGCACTTCGGTTCCAAACCCTGTCCTCTGGTAGTACCTGAGGGAGGCGCCCGTCTAAAAGAGCAGTCTGCAAGACTCTTTCCATCTCCATACTCTTACATACTCCTCATACTCTTACAAACGTCTCACGTAGAGGCCCAGCGTAAGCTAAGCAAAGAGGAGTTCAAAATGAAGACGATCCACTATGAATGCCAGCAACAGCAAGTGGAAGGCATCCTGAGGCCGGGTCTTCCTGAAAGTCCATATTTCGAAGTATATCAAGCAGCGTGCCTGGTGTCTAAATTTTGCGAGGCTGATTTGGACTATTTCGAACATTTGAAAACCAGGCTCGCACCATGTGGTGGCCACAGAAACACTGGGCTACACTGTTGCACACTGCTCTGATGGGAAAGGCTAGGAAGTGTATGGCCACTCTCCCTTACTACTAGTACATACAACACAAGGTTGTTAAAAAGGTAATTTTGTCCACTTATGACCTGATCCATATAAGCTACCAGGGAGCTTTTCGTACCCTCCAGCGATTGCCGGGACAAACATGGGTGGACTTCACTCGACTCAAAAAGGTAGCATTTGAGAGATGGCAGAGGTCATCGAACTGCTATACAGTAAAGAGCCTAGCTCAGTTGATCCTACAAGAGGATTTTTACAATGCCATTTCGAGGAATTTGCGTAAGTTCCCAATAAATCACCAAGAGTTGGACGTAATGGAGACTGCTGCTTGGGCCGAACATTATGAAATTTCAAGCCAGCTGATTAGTGACCGGTACCCCAAACAGAAAATTCAGAAGTTTAGTCCGAAGGGTCGAATGTCTTCACTGATAGAAGAACCTCGACAGAGATTTCTTCCAGAGGCTACTGCTAGTGCTTTTTCAGCACCCCGCCAAAATGTTAGATCAATGATTAGAATTAACAGAAAGGCATGTCCGGCAAGAAAAGTTCTAACCTGTTCCTACTGCCAGAGAAGAGGTCATAGCAGGAGCAATTGTTATAAGTTGGAAAATGACACCAGAAGACAGGCTCAGGAAGGAGCCCCAATACAGATGGTTACTTCTACACCCCAAGGCCGAGAAGATCAAAGGATGAAGCAAGGTACCGTGGGCCGTTAAGTTTCTTCATCGAGATGACCAGCGCCTATGAAAATGTTCGAGGAAACGGTTCAGATGGCGATGAAACCTTATTTTTTTTTACGGGGAATGTTGGGATGGACGAGTCGAGTTGTGGAGGTCAAGGCATACCGAGACACTGTTTGTAGGGTCCCTCTTCACAAGATATACCTGAAGGTTGATGGCTACAAAGGGTATGCTGCTATGGGTATATCGGAAGATTTCCCGATCAAATCAGTAGATCTGCTGATAGGGAACGATTTAAACCAGGGAGGAATTAGCAAAGAGCCGGTGGTCAAAGATAATGCCTCGAGCGATAATTATGCACTCAAAGTTCGCAGAAAAGATCCATCTTTATTTCCTCTCGGAATCGTCACGAGAGTCGTCATGGCATAGTGCCGACATTCTTCTCCACTAATGAGAGATCACACGGATATAGGATTAAATTTGTTATACAGTGAAACCCATCTACCTAAATCCAAAGACACAGAGTCCACCAAGCTGTCTTCAAATCTAGAGTCTGGGTGCTAAAACCCTTCGGCCGGAAGATTTGACACAGGGAAAATGGGAAGATCCATCTCTAGGAGAGAGAGAGAGAGAGAGAGAGAGAGAGAGAGAGAGATAGAGATAGAGATAGAGATAGAGATATTAGTGGTGACAGAAAACAAAGCTGAAAGACTGGAGGGCTGTTTATAATATCATGGGGCGATATTGATGAAGAAATCCAGGATCAGAGGTTTCCCAGATGACGCTTCGCCAAGGGTAAGACATGTATTGGTTCTCTTGGCTGCATTCTGAGAACTTGCCCTGGGTGTTGCCCCCAACAGTCCCATAGGGGGGCATCTGGGCATAAGGAAGACAGTAGGAAATTGTCTAAAAACTTTAACTGGGAGAAAATGAGAGACCGCGGTGGATCACTTTCATCATTGTCGGGTATGCCAAGTGATAGGCAAGCCCGTGTATACTCCACTTCCAGCTCTGCTTATCCCCATCACATCAGATACGAGAACCATTTGCTCCCCCCCCCCTGATCATTGACTGCATGGCCCTCTTCCCAAAACCAAGCTAGGGAACCAATTCCGTTCTACAATGGACTCCACGACCAGGTACCCAGAGGGCATACCCATAAGAAGGATAAATTCAAGGACCATAGTACGAGCATTGGTCGGGTTTTTCTCTCATGTGGGTGTTGCCCTACGAAATCAGTCGTACAAGTGTTCCAATTTTACCTCAAAAATCTTCAAAGTAGCCTTGTCGCGCCTGGGAGTAAAGTCTCTACTGGCCACCAGTTATCGACCACAATCCCAAGGAGCCCTAGAAAGGTTCTATCGTACCTTGAAGACGATGATGCCATCCTATTGCGAGCAGTTCAGCAGTAGGAGAAAATGAACAAGAGCGTCTGGGCTACAGCCCATTCAAACTGATACACGGCCATGCTGTACATGGTCCCCTTGCCATGTTAAAGTATGTCTGGACCGGAAGCACTAAACCAACTTTACGAATCTCCACTGATTTGATGCAAGAACATCTAGCCTTTATAAGAAATATAGCCTCAAGGAACTTTAGCTAAAGCCCAGGCTATGATGAAGGAATGTTATGATAATCATGCAGCTACCTAATCATTCCGATCAGGAGACAAAGTCCTAGCACAGAAGTTAGTCTCTGGACACACCTTGCAGCCGAGATATGAAGGATCGATGGAGATGATTAAAAGGTTGAGTGAAGTGAACTACCGAGTACGAACACCAAAAAAGAGATCAACCCACACCTACAACATTAACCAGCTAAAGAAATACTATGGGCAACCTATTCCTTCGTCTGCCGTCCTCCCTGTGCCGGAGGAAGTTGATGATAGTTTATCTGATTGCTCGAGAGGAATAGAAATTCGCCTCAAAAATTCAGAGGTACTCGAAAACTTGGACGACTTCCTGAGTGACCTTAGCACCGACAGAGGTTAAGAAGCTGATTGAGATGTATCCATCATTGTTTGGGACATTCCCAAGCGTTGCACTTTGGGAACCCATGACCTAGATGTCCGAGGCGCCACACCTATTAAGCAAGCTCTGTACCTCCTAAGTCCGGTCAAGCATAAAATTTTGTGGGAAGAAATATATTTTCTGCTATCCACGGACTAATTGAGCATAGCCAGAGTCCGTGGGCCTCACCCTGCATATTGCACCGACTATAGGAAGTTGAACGCTGTGACGGTGCTGGATGGTTAAGATAAGATTTCTTCGGATTTTTAACCCTGGAGGGTTAGCCACAAAGGATAACCAGAGAAAGTCAGTGCATCATCGAGGACTGTGTTGCCACGGGTGGACGACTTGCATGACAGAGTATCCTGAGCAATGTATGCAAGCCATTTGGACCTGCTGAGAGGTTACTACCAGGTTTCAATAACTCTGGGTGCCCAAGAGATCTCAGCCTTTGCTATACATGAGGATTTGTATAACTATTTGGTAACCGCTTTTGGGTTGGAAGCCTACCTGGACGATTTAGTGATTGTCAGCAATGACTAGGCATTATATCTGTTCAATCTACAGGCCCTGTTTCAAGAACTGGAGAAGTATAATTTAACCTAGCAAAATGCAAATTCGGACATGATACGGTAAAGTACTTAGGTTATAAGGTACAATCGCTCCTTTAAGTGCAAAGGTAAAGGCCATCTCGGACTTTCCAATACCTCAGGATAGGAAAGGAGTTCAGAGATTTTTTAGACATGGCCAACTGTTATAGGAGGTTCTGCCCAAACTCTGCACAGGTCACATCCCCCTCTAGGAACTCACTAGCTCTAAAATTCAAGGTAGGGGCGAAAGAAATCACTTTTTTGGGGTCAAATTTCAATGAGATTTTCGCTGATTTATACAGCTTTTAAAAAACCTATACACTGTTGTGATTTTTTTGCCTTTAAGGTATAGAAAAAATAAATTGTGCCAAATTTTATGTGTCACAATTTTTTTTTTTTCTAAAAAATTTGGGAAGATGTACAATGCTCTAGTAAGCATATGAAAGATAAAGGCTATATAATAGTTAACCCAGTTCTTTTAAGCGAGAAAGTCAGTAGATTCCACAATAAAAAATGTTGAATTTAGCGATTTTTTTTGGGAGGGGAGAAAAAATCAATAAAAACAAAGCTGTAAAAGATATCAGAAATCCTTCCAGGGTGTTTGTAGAGCCATCATTGCTCAATGTGTGCAAAAATCATAATCCTATTAATACTTTTCGCAAAAAAATGAAACACAATGTCTAACTTATTTCTGAGATATTCATATTTTTTTCTGTAAAACTCTATGGTTATGGTGTGCCAAATCTCAGTGTCAACACTTGTTGAAATCCCAGAGGCAACTGAGCTGTCATGAGTCCTTGCACTTGAATGGAGGTGTCAGATGTTGCTATGTAGTGTATTTTGAATGAAACAATCATAAAAATTGTAATTTTTGGAAAGAGAAAAAAAAAACACTAATTGCCAACATGTATTATTTATGACAGCAAGAACAAAAACATTACATTTAAGGAAAAACAAATCTAGAAATATGATAGAAACAAGCTGATTATTCCAAAATGTTGCCAGAATTATTACTTTTTTTCTGTTAAGAAAACATTTTCAATATTTTTTCAATCTTCCTTTCCTTATCACTCAAAATAGTGTTTGCTTAATTTGAGCCAAGTTTTGCAGAGCCCTGATTTTGAGATTCCCTTTTTTCTGCATATAGATGAAAGTAGCTATGCCGTCGGAGCTATGTTGTTTCAGCCGTCGACAACCTCCATCAATCTCCATCCAATAGCTTATTATTCCTCTAAATTTAAAACATCAAAAACGTTATGCCACGGTAGAAAAAGAAGCATTCGTTTTTGTAAAGGCCCTTCAACATTTTGATGTTTACGTAGGAACTTCTCTTCATACATTCACTATCTTTTCAGATCATAATCCCCTTACTTTCATTAACTCCATGAAGTCTAGGAATGCAATGATACAAAGATGGGCTCTCTGTATCCAGCACTTTTCAATAAAAATCTTGCACATTAAGGATAAACAATGTTATAGCAGAGGCATTATCCCCCACGTAAGACCGAACGTAAACCTAAAGTTAGTCCCAAGTTTCAGTTAGGACTTTAGAATGATTAGGGATTGGGACTAAGATCTAAACCCACTTGTCAACTCATGTTTAATGATTCAATTTTTCACCTGCAGTGGTGTGCTAGAGCTAAGGATTGCAGTACTAAGAGGTATGGGACTAAGATGGTAGTTGCATCTTTGGGTCCTCCTGAAGAGACTCCCTAAATCCTGGCATCACCTGACACTGGATTATGAATCCCAGGAGTAGGTTCACACACCCTCCCAGGGTCACGCACCCAACCGGCAGCAGGTTCAAGCCCCCTTTCCCAACCGGCAGCAGGTTCACGCCCCCTCTCCCAACCGGCAGCAGGTTCACGCCCCCTCTCCCAACCGGGAGCAGGTTCACGCCCCCTCTCCCAACCGGGAGCAGGTTCACGCCCCCTCTCCCAACCGGGAGCAGGTTCACGCCCCCTCTCCCAACCGGGAGCAGGTTCACGCCCCCCCTCTCCCAACCGGGAGCAGGTTCACGCCCCCCCTCTCCCAACCGGGAGCAGGTTCACGCCCCCCCTCTCCCAACCGGGAGCAGGTTCACGCCCCCCCTCTCCCAACCGGGAGCAGGTTCACGCCCACCCTCTCCCAACCGGGAGCAGGTTCACGCCCCCTCTCCCAACGGGGAGCAGTTTCACGCCCCCTCTCCCAACCGGGAGTAGGTTCACTCCCCCTCTCCCAACCGGGAGTAGGTTCACGCCCCCTCTCCCAACCGGGAGTAGGTTCACGCCCCCTCTCCCAACCGGGAGTAGGTTCACGCCCCCTCTCCCAACCGGGAGTAGGTTCACGCCCCCTCTCCCAACCGGGAGTAGGTTCACGCCCCCTCTCCCAACCGGGAGTAGGTTCACGCCCCCTCTCCCAACCGGGAGTAGGTTCACGCCCCCTCTCCCAACCGGGAGTAGGTTCACGCCCCCTCTCCCAACCGGGAGTAGGTTCACGCCCCCTCTCCCAACCGGGAGTAGGTTCACGCCCCCTCTCCCAACCGGGAGTAGGTTCACGCCCCCTCTCCCAACCGGGAGTAGGTTCACGCCCCCTCTCCCAACCGGGAGTAGGTTCACGCCCCCTCTCCCAACCGGGAGTAGGTTCACGCCCCCTCTCCCAACCGGGAGTAGGTTCACGCCCCCTCTCCCAACCGGGAGTAGGTTCACGCCCCCTCTCCCAACCGGGAGTAGGTTCACGCCCCCTCTCCCAACCGGGAGTAGGTTCACGCCCCCTCTCCCAACCGGGAGTAGGTTCACGCCCCCCTCTCCCAACCGGGAGTAGGTTCACGCCCCCTCTCCCAACCGGGAGTAGGTTCACGCCCACCTCTCCCAACCGGGAGTAGGTTCACGCCCCCTCTCCCAACCGGGAGTAGGTTCACGCCCCTCTCCCAACCGGGAGTAGGTTCACGCCCCCTCTCCCAACCGGGAGTAGGTTCACGCCCCGCCCCTCTCCCAACCGGGAGTAGGTTCACGCCCCCCCTCTCCCAACCGGGAGTATGTTCACGCCCCTCCCAACCGGGAGTAGGTTCACGCCCCCTCTCCCAACCGGGAGTAGGTTCACGCCCCCTCTCCCAACCGGGAGTAGGTTCACGCCCCCTCTCCCAACCGGGAGTAGGTTCACGCCCCCCGTCTCCCAACCGGGAGTAGGTTCACGCCCCCCGTCTCCCAACCGGGAGTAGGTTCACGCCCCCTGTTACGGGTATGCCCTGGCCCGACATTAATGAGTAATATTCAAAGGTTTCACTTAATATTATTAAGCGGATTTCTACACTATTAGCTAAAGTATAGATTTCTGGCCTTATATTATTATCTGACCTCGCGTATCATGATACTAGGATATTACCTTTAATTTTATTTTTATATGTTTGTTAATGTTTTGGAGTGTATTAGTTAGGCTTTTATGTGTGGTCTACGCTGACAGAGACCACTAGTTGGAGTGCTGGGTACTTGTTTACGTACCAGCCGGCCTCCCCCCTCAGTCATCGTAGCCAATGATGTGACCACCGGCCTCACCTGAGTGAGTCATTAGCGATCTTTCATAGAGGACAGTTCTTTCTCACCCCTGACACGGTGAACAAACCCTAGAAGAAACTGAGTTCTCACTTACCTCTGACTTGGTGAAGATGGGCTCAGCTCTTAATCGATACTTTGGATTAAGCTCTCCTACGCTTTAGAAGAAGTGTTTGCCAAAAATCTATTGGATTATTATCGCAGGAATTCGTTGTGGAATTCAGTGACGTATTATAATATCTTCTAAGTGTTACTCAAGAGAATTTTTTTTAACCGGGTGTATATACATAGACTCTAAAGTGTTTGTGTGTCTATTGACACTGATTGTAGTGTTACTATAAGCGCTCTTGTAAATACTATATTTTTTAAGGGAAGTGTTAAATTAAGCGCTCTTATACATACTCTAATTTTATGTGATTGAAAAAGATCGGACTATGAGATATTAAAGTGATCTTGTTATATACCTCAGATAAGCATTTAAGGTTTTAATAAAAAACGGAAAAGGCTTGTTGAACTCTCCTTATTACCTGATTTTATAAGATTCTAAGTTTCTACTCAAAGTGATATTGTTACGAAGGTAACCAGCCCCTAGACTGAGGTTCGAATCGTAACAAGTGGGGGCCCGTCCGGGATAGAGTTTGATCGAAGGAAAAAGAAATCACTAGAACAGCTATGAAACCTTACTTCGCGAAAGGAAAGTTGGGAACCAGTAAAGAGAGACTAGTGGACGTCACAACCTTCAGAGATACTTGTAGCTATCTCTCTCTGGTAAGATCAGACCTTGAAGAAGTTACCGGATAAGGGTGCGCCCCAACTAGAAGTTTTATTAGAGGCATATGGGGGTGCTATATTGAAAGTCCCTATTATGAAGATTTATGTGGAACTCCCAGAATATATTGGCTGGATTAACGTAGGAGCTTCGGATAAGCCTTTTCCAATTTCGGGTGTAGATTTATTGATCGGGAATGAAATTGATCAATTAGGAATACCCAAAGAACCCCTAGTGTTGGACAATCCCTGCAATATAAATTATGCTTTGGAAGCATTTGAGACTGGATTAGATTTATTTCCCCTTAATGTGATCACGAGGGCTATGGCTAAACACCCCAAACAGGTGTTAGATCCAGAGCTTTCAGAAGAAGCGGGAGATTTAGGTTTGAACTTTCTATTTAGTGAAACAGTTCAAGCGGGAACCTCAGACTTGAATAAAAGTGTTCTACCGCTCCCTTCGGACCTAGTAAGCAAGTGTAGTAAAGAGGAATTTATTAAAGCTCTAAGAAACGATATAGATCTAATAAATAAAACTAAAGCTGAGCCTTTCTTTTATGACGAAGAAGGATTTCTCTGGAAAAGAGGAAATAAGAATTCTACTCCTGGGAAGAAATGGTTAGTAATTCCTTCCTCATTGCGCACCTTAGTATTTGAATTTGCGCACCATAACCCTTTCGGGGGACATTTGGGAATTCGTAAAACAGAGAAGAAAATTCGGAAATATTTTTATTGGCCCCGGATGAAAATATATATTGCTGATCAGGTACAGAAATGCCATGTTTGTCAATTGATAGGCAAAACAGCCCACAATCCGGCAAAATCTCCTCTAATTCCTATAAAAACTCCTGAGGAACCTTTTGACATTAGTTATAGACTGTGTGGGACCTTTGCCCCGCACAAAAAGGGGAAATCAGTATATCTTTACTATTATGGATATGGCCACCAGGTATCCCGAGGCCATTCCAATGTCGAAAATTAACGCTAGAAACATAGTACGCGCCTTGATACGTTTCTTTGCACAAGTAGGCATTCCCATGAGATTCAATCGGATCAAGGCTCAAATTTCACATCGAGGATTTTTAAAGAAGCTATGTCAAGATTAGGAGTAAAACAGATACTATCCACAACCTATCATCCCCAATCTCAAGGCGTATTAGAAAGGTTTCATCAAACCCTTAAAACTACTCTACGGGCGTATTGTGAACAATATTTAAGAGATTGGGATGAAGGTTTACCCTTCCTTCTCTTTGCCCTAAGAGAAGCCGAACAAGATAGTACGAAACACTCTCCCTTTGAGATGATTTTCGGCCACCAAGTGCGGGGACCTCTAGCTATATTAAAGAGATTCGTGGATAGGTAAGAAAGAGCCTCTTTCTCCATTAGACCCTCCGTTGTTGAGGGAACATTAGACCCTCCGTTGTTGAGGGAACACCTAGTACAATTGAAAAACTTGGCTGCAGTGAACCTGACCCAAGCTCAAGCTAAAATGAAAAAAATTGTATGATCAGAGGTCAAAACCTCGTTCCTTTCAACCCCAGGATTTAGTTTTAGTAAAAAACTTTGTTCCTGGACATTCTTTAAATCCTCGTTATCTAGGACCTTACGAGATAATTTACCTCATTTAGCTTACGTATTATCTAGTGCGTGAACCAGGACGTAAGAAGAAAATTAAGAGTTATCACAAATAATTTAAAAAAGTACGAAGTTAACCCTCTTCCTACTGCTATCACTGCTACTCAACCTCCAGCCTCTGAACTTATAAATAATACACCAGGAGACTTAAGAGAATTTAGGTTCAATAATTCAGAAATTTTAAAACGGTTGGATAATTTTCTAGATGTTCTTCCCTCTGTTCATAAATCACAAATAAAAGATTTGATCTTTAAATACAAATCTATATTCTTTGATGTGCCTAAATCTTGTAAATTGGGCTTCCATGACATCGAACTATTGCAGGATCTTCCCATAAAGCAAGAATTAATTCAACAAGAAATAGCCTCCTTATTAAAATACAATTTGATAGAACCAAGTTGGAGGCCTTGGGCCTCTCCCTGTTTATTAGTCCCCAAGCCGGATGGTACAGTGAGGTTGTGTACACATTATCGTAAGGTCAATGCTATCACCAAGCCGGATGGATTCCCATTACCCCGAATTGATGACCTTATTGATACTGTGGCAGGCGCCACCTTTGTAACCATATTAGACTTACTAAGAGGGTTTTACCAAGTTCCATTAACCCCTAGGGCTCAAGAGGTTTCAGGCTTTGTGGTTAAAAACGGTTTTTATACATATAAAGTTATGCCTTTCGGCTTATGTAACGCTGCATCTACGTTCTAAACAATTATGAATATTTTTGTCCAACCTTTAGAAGGTGTGGAGGCATACTTGGATGATCTGGTTATTCTCGTCATGTGGTGAACATTTTTTCTGATCATAATCCACTTACTTTTATAAACTCAATGAAATCCAAAAATGTTAGAATTTTAAGGTGGGCTTTAAGGATCCAACCCTACATAATTTCTATTTATCATATAAAAGGATCCAGTAATGTAATAGCAGATGCATTGTCTCGCTCTTAATGGCTTCTCTAACTGTATAATTTCTTCACAGAATAGAAGCTTATCTGATTCTGATCTAGGAAGTGGGCTGATAAGATGCTCGGAGAAAGATACGTCTTCTCCCTCACCCTGAGACATTCCTTCTATCAATGATATTCATTCCACGCTCATACGCCTGAAACGACGATTTATTTTTCTCTATTTCACTCATGTTAACTTGGATATATTTTCAGTAGTAAGATGTGTTGGTGGAGTGAGATTATTGGAGACAGAAGTTAAGAGTAAGAGTATTGTGTGAATGTTATGAGTGGCGCAGTATACATGCCTGACACCCCCCCAACCCCACAACTCAACCTTGCGAAAAAGCAGTTGCCGTGACGTTACTGCCAATTATTCCACTTCCACTGTGTCAACGAAATATCTCCTGCATTTATTCAAGACTGGTGATAGTATATATATGGCTGTCTCTTACCCTTTTGTATGGGGAAACTAAAGTAAAGCCTTTGCTTACTCTATATGTATTAGAAGTTGTTAAAGTATATAGGTTTTTAAAGGCATTATACTTCAATAGTTAAAGATTTTCTGCCTTGCCTAGATGAAGTACCATGTTTAATCTGACATACAATGTATGTAACTCTTATACTTTTACTTTAACAGTAAATGTCCGGAAGTACGGGATTGTCTCAACGGACCTTGCGAAGGAGTGCAGAGCTGCGATGCTACAAATGGTGTATTACGCAGCTGCCATCGCATCTTTGGCCGCTCCTCCACAAGCTCCGTGGACGATACTTATTTTTTTTTTATTTTATTGAAAAAAAAACAATTGATAACTTAAAATACAAGCACTAACTGTCCTTGGCAAAGCAACAACAAAGGTTAACAAAATTTTCCTACTTAAAAAAAACATACAAAGCATAAAAACAATGCACAAAACCAGAAAAACTTATCACCCAATGCTTACCATCCATGAACAGGAAAAAATAATATACCGTATGTACATAACCCCAAAGGACATAAATCACAAACAGCCACTAAATGACGTAAATGACAGTATAACAAAATATACTAAATTAGTCATCCCCAAGTGCTTATTATTCACACGTCTGTAAAGTACAGACAACGAACCAATGAAACTATTACATTACAAAATTAGAAGACAATATAAACACATCAATTGTAACAATATAATAATTATACTAACAGCGCCATCCCCTACAAAACTACACACACTGTTGATAATTAACATCAATAATTAAGTTAGTTACAATCTAGAACTGATCACCTACTTCATTAACATCATGACATCACAATGTCATTAAATCCTAACCAATATTTAGTTACATTTTACAGATGTACTTATAATAAACTTAATAAATCATTACATATCCGTCAAGTCAATGTAGTACTTAAAGACCCTTAAATACCTGCAATAAGGCACACACATATATGCATGGCAGTTCACACATCAACAGAAACCTAACATATTACATGATGTACAATTCCCAACCCAAAACTATAGGTATCCTTGCTAAACCTTATACCTGCACATACAGGTAAGAGCCCCTAAAAAACTGGTGGAACTGTCCAATACCTCAACACTAGGTATCCACCTCTCGTGATATGCATAGAATATAGTGTACAAACATATGATCATTTACTAGACT
>WNWK01032199.1:0-22080 GCA_009830355.1 Cherax destructor
GGCCGGACTTGATTCCTGGAGATGGGAAGTACAGTGCCGGCACTCTGAAGGAGGGGTGTTAATGTTGCAGTTTTGTAGCTGTAGTGTAAGCACACCTCTGGCAAGACAGTGATGGAGTGAATGATGATGTAAGTTTTTCTTTATCGGGCCACCATGCCTTGGTGGGAAACGGCCGATGTGTTAATAAAAAAAAAAAAAGTTCATCAGGGCCCAGGGATTTGTTAGGTTTTAATTTATCTGTTTGTCTAAGGACCATGTCACTTGTGACCCTAATTGTGCATAGTTCATTATCCTGTTCTACATAATTGATTATTTCTGGAATATCGCTAGTATCTTCCTGTGTAAAAACTGAGAGGAAGTGTTAAAAATTGTAGACATTTCCTTATCACTTGCTGCGAGTTCAAGCCCCACCTGTATCATGGTTTATGCAGGTGATACTTCCCACTAGAAAATCTCGCAAATCAAAAATGTGCAGAGCAAATGCATTGAGTCCCTGCTGTATAAGCATAAGACATGGGAACAAATTTGTATAGTATGCCATTTGTATGATTCAATTTAGTGAACAAAATTGCTATCTTGCTTCTTAGTACTGTATTTGTTTAAAAAAATTGGGCAGCTCAAAAGTATGGCTAAAAGGCAATTTCACTAATTTCTTTGTTGTTGTCAATGTAGGATTCATCTCCTTTAAGCAATGGCTTGATAATGGATGTGGATTTTGCCATGGATTTTGTGTATGAGAAAAAGTAAAATTCAATTTTAGAAAAAACAAAAACTAACTCTTCCCATGAAAATGTGTAAGCTAAATGTTTAGTTAATACCATGACAATCAAATTGTTAAATTTACAGAATATACTCAATTCCAATATGCTAGGAACCTATGTATATTTTACTCTAATTTTATATTTATTTCATCTTTCAGCAGAAGGGATATCAGCCTTGCCAATCAACAGCATAATGCAGAAGGATTCAAAAATCCATACTGTATTGTACTATGGTTTTCCAAACAATGACACTGCTCAGATGCTATACCAAAATTTTATTTTCCATAAAATAATGAATAACCAGAATTATATTCCATCTTTCCAAAATATTACCCAGTACTCTAAACAAATATTTTAGCATAATATTCATGCCACAAGACTTGCCACATTTGTTCAACTTGCACTAGCAGATACATGCAGCAATAAAGGCACTGGATAATTATTCCCATTTACACAAAACCACAGATAGAATAAAAATAAGATACCTAGCAGCATTTCATAGTCAAAAGCATGTACCAAAAATACAATACCGACTAATGTATAGGTTACACGAGAGGCAAAAACCTGATGTTAAAACTCAGTTTGTAAAAATTACCACTGTATTTCCTCATAAATTATGTAGCTAGGAAGAGTTGCAAATTTCCGAATGCACGTTATTACACACATTAAAAAAATTCCACGAGCTTACAAGACATTGCTGGTAGAGGAATCTTCCCATATCCCAGGGTCCATCAGTCACAATAGCAAATTTGTGAGGTTTGGTAGCAAGTTTATTCTTACTCAGCCAGTCTTCAAACTTCTGCAGAACCTCAGGAAACATAGGAGCAAAATTAACCTTATCCTGAAATAAATGAATAATTAAAATAGAGTTAATTGATACCTGATAACAGTATCTGGATCAACATGGAGCAGTTGCTCAGCTGTACTAAGCCCCTGACTTATTTCTTAACATGCAAACTACGTATTTAAACCCAAGCAAAAATAATTATCTGTTGTGCAAACTGTTATTTTATAACACAGTCACTACACAAATACTTAAATGAAAGGAAGAATGTAATGTAGTAAAATACATACCTACCCTTTATATCTTTGATATACCTCTGATGGGTTTCAAGAGATTGTCTGGCACTTACTTTGTTAGCCAGACTTGCTACTGGTGATCTGCTTGCCCACAGATCCATCACAGCCTAGTTGATCTAGCACTTGGTGGAGGTACTTAGTGAATTTCTTCTTTCAGATTTCACTTGTTGCAGCAGTAATTCTGATTTCTTCTGCTAAGATGTTAGATAGGCTGGGCCCACAGATATAGATACAATGCTTTCTTATTGTGTCCACTGCACCCCTGCTTGAATGGGCATATTTTACATTTTCCCCTATAACTCTAACACTGCATTATGTTGTCATGGCATTTTGCAGATTTGGGACGAGGCCCTCAAGAACTTTCTATGCATAATAGTATCATGTACATCTCTTGTTACCCATGTGCCGCAAACATGAAATTATTTAAACCAGAACTTTTACAAATTAAATTGTGATAGCTCCAATGGAAAGACACAAAATGGAAACACTAGGTCATTTTATTAATAACATTTTGGTCCTGGGACCTTGGTCACTTGAAATACAACATAGTACAGTGGTACCTCGAGTTACGATGGTCCCCAAAATCGCCCTTTTATGTAAGTTTATTTTTTTAAATGCTTTTGTAAGTATATTTTTGGGGGTGTAAAAGGACTAGTCTATTTTACATTATTCCTTATGGGGATAAATTCGTTTGGTAATGGCACTTGAACAGCATTCTCGAACGAAAAAATATCGTAACTCGAGGTACCACTGTACATACAACAAGCATAAACAGCCAGGGAGGCACCTAAGTGGCAGTGAGGTTAGGTGGTTAAAAAAAATCCTTGGGCAGCTTTAAAAAAAAAAAAAAAAAAAAAAAAAAAAAAAAAAAAAAAAAAAAAAAAAAAAAAAAAAAAAAAAAAAAAAAAAAAAAAAAAAAAAAAAAAAAAAAAAAAAAAAAAAAAAAAAAAAAAAAAAAAAAAAAAAAAAAAAAAAAAAAAAAAAAAAAAAAAAAAAAAAAAAAAAAAAAAAAAAAAAAAAAAAAAAAAAAAAAAAAAAAAAAAAAAAAAAAAAAAAAAAAAAAAAAAAAAAAAAAAAAAAAAAAAAAAAAAAAAAAAAAGCATAAACAGCCAGGGAGGCACCTAAGTGCAGTGAGTTAGGTGGTTAAAAATCTTGTGCAGCTTTAAAAATAGGTTGACTTACAGTCTTCCACATATGACAACAGGAGTGACCAAGATCCCAAAATTAAGGGGGCGCTTGCACATGGATTGCGCTTAGAAAAAAAAAAATCTAAAAATTACGAAAATTGAGTTTTTCTTACCGAAAAATAGCTGATCTTTCTGGCAACTCCCTCGTATAATTATCATCATTATATGATGTTTCTACAACGAGTTATAGTAATTTATAACATGTGTGGTGATGGCGCCTGTCAACATACGCGCTGACGCAGCTGTTTGTCAAGAATAAGAGTGAATTGTGTTTTGATCTTTAAATTACTATATCTTGTATCTGCCAAGCAATCATGTCACCCAGTAGGCATACCAGTGTTGCTCAAAGTGGCAAGAAAATGTTTAAGCATTTATTAAGTCTTAGAATTAACAAAGAAAAAGATATTAGACAAGACATAACCTGTGGCTGTAATGAAGTGTTACTTTGTACACATAAAAAGATGTAAACATAAGTTTGTGTGACTAACTTACTAACTGACTGGACTGACTTACTGAATGACTTGACTGACTGACTTACTGAATGACTTGACTGACTGACTTACTGAATGTCTTGACTGACTTACTGAATGACTTGACTGACTGACTTACTGAATGTCTTGACTGACTTACTGAATGACTTGACTGACTTACTGAATGACTTGACTGACTTGACTTGACTGATACTGAATGACTTGACTGACTTACTGAATGCTTGACTGACTTACTGAATGACTTTGACTGACTTACTGAATGACTTGACTACTGACTTACTGAATGACTTGACTGACTGACTTACTGAATGATACTGAATGACTTGACTGACTTACTGAATGCTTGACTGACTTACTGAATGCTTGACTGACTGACTTACTGAATGACTTGACTGACTGACTACTGAATGACTTGACTGACTGACTTACTGAATGACTTGACTGACTGACTTACTGAATGATACTGAATGACTTAACTGACTTACTGAATGGACTGACTTACTGAATGACTTGACTGACTTACTGAATGACTTTATTAAAGTTAGACACACTCAGTACAACCATCGACTTCAGTTCCAGAATCTCTACTATCCACCTCAGCCCAGTAGGGCCACAGCATAACTCTCCACTCTCTTCACAATCATCCACAAACATCAGCACCCACAATTTAAGGTAAATACTATTATTTCTGTTACATTTGTAGTTTTAAGCAGTAAAAACAACATAATACATCACGATAATCAACTACAATTACATATTCTCTTTTATATTTGTAAGATCTGTTGGTCTAAAAAAAACTTGTTTGGCTTTTTGGGGACTCTCAGGAACGTAACCCTATTTTTCCCATAAGTTCTTTTAATTATCTAACACGAATTTAGCTAACACGACGTTTTCAGGAACGTAACTACCGTGCTAAATGAGGGCCTACTGTAGCCCAAATATTTTCAGATTTGTGTGGGGTAAAAGTCCGCTATTTTGCTAAATGTCAAGCAACCTACAAACTGTATTTTTTTTTAGAATGAAGATAAGGTTTATTACAGAATTGGTACTTGCTGCACGATGGACTTAGAAGTGTTCTATCAGCAGAAAGTGTCAAAACCACTTTTCCAACTACCACTTCGGAGGAGCTCACTCCTAAGTATATTTTTTTAGAATTTTTAGTAAATCTTGCGTGGTTCATTTGCTTTCTGGCCGATTTTATTGAAACTTCACCAAAGCAAGGTCGATATAAGCTTCTAATAGTACACCAAAAATGAGTGCAATCGGTCAACAAATAAAAAAGGTGACCCAAAATGTGCAGGGATCCTTAAAAAGTTTCCAGTAAATGTTCTAGTGTTTGCATTTTGTGTCTTTTTCCAACTACCTGACAGTATCATATACCAATTTTACCTGAGGCTCCACTGTTGGCCCAGATCATGTTTTACAATACTAATAATACTAATTCCAGAACTAAGGCAACAACGAGGACTACTACAACCCTAGTACATAATTCGTCTTTCCTCACATTGCTACATTCACAATGAGTTTATAATGCAGATATTATGGCAATACAAGACTAATATTCACACCTAAGATAAGTAGTGTACTATGTAGTACAAAAATGAAGTCAATATATACCCTTTTATACCTGAGTAATTCCAGTTAGACTTGTACAGAAGCTGGTCAGTTTTGGGTTAACAGATGGACGAACATATGAATGGAATTCACTGATGACTCTGCAACTTTTGGTGCATACTAGAACTCCTGGAAATTCTATAATCTCATGTCTGAAAAAACAGTGAAAAGTATAAGAAGGTAAGTATCAAGTTCATTACTGCCCCAAAATCCTGAAACAAATAAATGTACAGTGGACCCCCGAGTTTCGTAAAAACTTCACTCCTGATGTCTGCTCAAGTGCTCATTACCGAACGAATTTACTCCCTTAAGGAAAAATTTCACGTAGGTTAGTCTATTTCAGACCCCCAAAAATACACTTCCACAAGAACTTACAAAATTATACTTACATAATTGCACGATTTCCGGGGTATTTGTTAACCGAGGGTCCACTGTACAAGAATGGTAAGAAATACCATTCTTGTACAACTTGTCAGACACTGCAACATCATGGAATCTTGGTTCTGAGGACATCTACATAACCTTCTTGATGGCTACTACAATCCATCCCTTTGGGTATGACCTACTTCCACTGGGGAATCCCACCTACCAGTGACTATGCCCTCATCTGCTACCCGTCCCTTTCCACTTGACGTTAGTATACCAATTTCTCTAGTATTGTCTTTTAATAGTATGTATAATCATATATTAATTTGAAATAATACATAACTAGAATAAACTCAATCAATTTCTCTAGCATTAAGTACTTAGTGAATACAGTGGACCCCCGAGTTTTGTAAACCCCGGAAATCATACATTTATGTAAATATAATATTGTAAGTGCTTGTGGAAAAGTATTTTTGGGGGTCTGAAATAGACTAACCTACGTGAAATTTTTCCTTAAGGGAGAAAATTCGTTCGGTAATGGCACTTGAGCAGACTTCAGGAGTGAAGTTTTTACGAAACTTGGGGGTCCACTGTAAGTCTTTAGAATAAGCTGCCCCTAATGCCATGGCATGCCAGTGGCTCTCCTTGCATTACAGTTTTATAATTGTAACTACCAATAACAATGTACACTTGTAACATGCATCGAAATAAAAATATTATATTATTATTATTATTATATTATTAAATGCCAGCCTTCTTGCCTGTGCTCCAGAATCTTCATGACTACAGTGCTCTTCACACCAATGCCAAGGCTGAAGGGCTCATTACCTCATCTTCTGTATATAGTAATACTGTCTTCAAATCATGCCCTAAAACTTGTACAGTGGACCCCTGAGTTTCGTAAAACTTCACTCCTGAAGTCTGCTCAAGTGCCATTACCGAACGAATTTACTCCCTTAAGGAAAAATTTCACGTAGGTTAGTCTATTTCAGACCCCCAAAAATACACTTCCACAAGAACTTACAAAATTATACTTACATAATTGCACGATTTCCGGGGTATTCGTTAACCGAGGGTCCACTGTACTGATAAAGCCACTGGATTGCAAAATATCTACAATAAAGATACCCAGATGTTGCACATAGTGTCTTAATTTTCACAAATAAATGTGTGGACTGCAAGGGTAGGGATAAGGTTTATGGATGGTGTAATGATACAGAAGAAAGAGAAATGCTGAAAAGACAAGTGAGGAAGAGGAAGAGCAATATTAGATGTGCAATGACTGAGCAAGGAGGGAGAAACAGAAGTACAGTAAATGCTTTAATCTAAAATGAATGAAGTTATATAAATCTGTGCTTGTGACAGTGAACCAATTACAGTGGACCCCCGGCTAACGAACACCCCGGAAATCGTACAATTATGTAAGTATAATATCGTAAGTGCTTGTGGAAGTGTATTTTTTGGGGTCTGAAATAGACTAACCTACGTGACATTATTTCTTAAGGAAGTAAATTCGTTCGGTAATGGCACTTGAGCAGGCTTCTGGGATGAAGTTTTTTCGTTAGCCGGGGGTCCACTGTATGTTATATTCATGAGAAGTGATAAATCAGTAGATATCATGCAAACAGTGAACCTATAAAAATTGCTGTAATAGTATATGTAGCTCAATTTCATTAACCCTTTCAGGGTCCAGAGACCAAATATCAGTGACAGCCAGGGTCCAAGAATTTTTGAAAAAAAAAAAAAATTCTTACAGAATTAAAGATATTTTTCTATAGGTAATAAAACAAAAAAAAATCTGATCAGTACTTTCCAAGATATAGAGGCATGAAGTTGACCCTCAATGACCGGGTGGCGGCAACATCGGTGACTTCCGTAAAGTCGCATTTTTTTATTTTACTTTTGTTACTTTTTCTTTTCTAATTTTGTTTTTTTCCAGTAACGTTTGTGGCCTGTGAGACCAATATAACGTATAATGTATATATGTACACTCGTTGTATTCAACACAATAACCGCACTAATATTTTCATCATCATTTTGTTTACAATACTAATTGTTTACAACAAAAAACATGCAAAAATGTTGTATTAATATTTTTTTTTATTAACACATTGGCAGTTTCCCACCAAGGCAGGGTGGCCTGAAAAAGAAAAACTTTTATCATCACTCACTCCATCACTGTCTTGCCAGAGGCATGCTTACACTAGTTATAAAACTGCAACATAAACACCCCTCCTTCAGAGTGCCGGTACTGTACTTCCCATCTCCAGGAATCAAGTTCGGCCTGCCAGTTTCCCTGAATCCCTTCATAAATGTTACCTTACTTACACTCCAACAGCACTTCAAGTCCTAAAAACCATTTGTCTCCATTCACTCCTATCTAACACGCTCAGGCACGCTTGCTGGAAGTCCAAGCCCCTCGCACACGAAACCTCCTTTACCCCCTCCTTCCAACCTTGCCTAGGCCGACCCCTACCCCGCCTTCCCTCCATTACAGATTTATACACTGTCGAAGTCATTCTATTTTGTTCCATTCACTCTACATGCCCAAACCATCTCAATAACCCCTCCTCAGCCCTCTGGATAATAGTTTTGGTAATCCCACACCTCCTAATCTCCAAACTATGGATTCTCTGCATTATATTCACACCACACATTGCCCTCAGACATGACATCTCCACTGCCTCCAGTCTTCTCCTTGTTGCAACATTCACAACCCATGCCTCACACCCATACAAGAGCGTTGGTATAACTATACTCTCCTACATTCCCCTCTTTGCTTTCATGGATAAAGTTCTGTCTCCACAGACTCCTCAGTGCACCACTCACCTTTTTCCCTTTGTTAATTCTATGATTCACCTCATCCTTCATAGACCCATCTGCTGACATCCACTCCCAAATATCTGAACACATTCACCTCCTCCATACTCTCTCCCTCCAATCTGATATCCAATCTTCCATTACCTAATATTTTTGTTATCCTCATCACCTTACTCATTCCTATATTCACTTTTAATTTCCTTCTTTTACATACCCTACCAAACTCATCCACCAACCTCTGCAACTTCTCTTCAGAATCCCCCAAAAGCAGTGTCATCAGCAAAAAGCAACTGTGACAACTCCCACTTTGTGTTAGATTCTTTAACTTTTAACCCCACACTTCTTGCCAACACCTGACCATTCACTTCTCTTACAACTCCATCTATAAATATATTGAACAACCATGGTGACATCACACATCTCTGTCTAAGGCCTACTTTTACTGGGAAATAATCTCCCTCTCACCTACATACTCTAACCTGAGCCTCACTATCCTCGTGAAAACTTTTCACCGCTTTCAATAACCTACCTCCTATTCAATACATTTGCAACATCTGCCACATTGCCCCCCTATCATATCCCTTTTCCAAATCCATAAATGCCACAAATACCTCTTTACCCTTATCTAAATACTGTTCACCTATATGTTTCACTGTAAACACTTGGTCTACACACCACCCTGTACCCTTCCTAAAGCCTCCTTGTTCATCTGCTATCCTGCTCTCCGTCTTACTCTTAATTCTTTCAATAATAACTCTAACATACACTTTACCAGGTATACTCAACAGACTTATTCCCCTATCATTTTTACACTCTCTTTTGTCCCCTTTAAATTTATACAAAGGAACTATGCATGCTCTCTGCCAATCCCTAGGTACCTTACCCTCTTCCATACATTTATTAAAATCAATTCAAGACTCTTCTCAAAAATCACCTACTCACCCTATATTAAATACTCATACTGTAACAAACTTCCAAACCCAATTTTATTTTACTTAAGAAGATCTCAATTTGATATGTTCATCCTCCTTAACACTTGTTGCAATCTCATATCATCATATTGTCATTTAAAATCTTATAGTATCATCATTTTCTTAATTTTAAATAAAATATATACCTAGATGAAACTCTAAAAACTATTTCTAGTATTGTTATTATACTAGTATAGCATCAACATACTGTAATTTGAAATAAATTCTACAACTAGATTAAACTCAACCAATTTCTCTTGTATTGTCTTTAAATAGTATGTATAACCATTTAATAATTTAAATAATACAGAACTAGAATAAACTCAATCAA
Source organism: Cherax destructor (assembly GCA_009830355.1). Classification (NCBI taxonomy): domain Eukaryota; kingdom Metazoa; phylum Arthropoda; class Malacostraca; order Decapoda; family Parastacidae; genus Cherax; species Cherax destructor. Next base: position 9,622 of record WNWK01032199.1, read on the forward strand.
TTTCTTTAGCATTAAGTACTTAGTGAATAAGTCTCTAGATTAAACTGCCCTAATGCCATGGCATGCCAGTGGCTCTCCTTGCATTACAGTTTTATAATTGTTTTATATTTGTAACTACCAATAACATTGTACACTTGTAACATGCATTGAAATAAAAATTATTATTATTATTATTATTATTATTATTATTATTAAATAAGAACACTAACCACTCCAAAACTATATCCCCACCTGCCTTTAACATTTCTATCTTTATCCCATCAATCCAAGCTGCTTTACCCCCTTTCATTCTACTCACTGCCCCATGCACCTCCCCACACTCACAACTGGTTCTTCCTCACTCCTATAAGATGTTATTCCTCCTTGCCCTATACACGAAATCACAGCTTCCCTATCTTCATCAACATTTAACAATTCCTCAAAATATTCCCTCCATCTTCCCGATACCTCTAACTCTCCATTTAATGACTCTCCTCTGGTATTTTTGACAAATACATTTTTCCCTAGGCTTTCTCAACTTATTAATCTCACTCCAAAACTTTTTCTTATTTTCAATAAAAATTTTTTATAACATTTCATCCACCCTCTCATTTGCTCTCTTTTTACATTGCTTCACCACTCTCTTAACCTTTCTTTCTCTCTCCATATACTCCTCCCTCCTTGCATCAATTCTACTTTGTAAAAACCTCACATATGCTAACTTTTTCTCTCTTACTACTCTCTTTACAACATCATTCCACCAATCGCTCTTCTTCTTCCCTCCCGCACCCACTTTCCTATAACCACAAACTTCTGCTGAACACTCTAACACTATACAGTGGACCCTCGGTTAACGAATACCCCGGAAATCGTGCAATTATGTAAGTATAATTTTGTAAGTTCTTGTGGAAGTGTATTTTTGGGGGTCTGAAATAGACTAACCTACGTGAAATTTTTCCTTAAGGGAGTAAATTCGTTCGGTAATGGCACTTGAGCAGACTTCAGGAGTGAAGTTTTTACGAAACTCGGGGGTCCACTGTATTCTTAAACTTACCCCATACTTCTACCCCATTGCCTATACTCTCACTAGCCCATCTGTCCTCCAACAGTTGTTCATATCTTACCCTAGCTGCCTCCTCCTTTAGTTTATAAATCTTCACTTCTCTCTTACTTATTGTTTCCATTCTCCTAGTATCCCATCTACCTTTCACTCTCACTGTAGCTACAACTAAAAAGTGATCTGATATATCTGTGGCCCCTCTATAAACATGTACATCCTGAAGTCTAATACGTAGTCCAACAAACTACTGTCATTTCGCCCTACATCATATCTTGTATACTTATTTATCCTCTTTTTCTTAAAATATGTGTTACCTATAACTAAACCCCTTTCTATACAAAGTTCTATCAAATGCTCCCCATTATCATTTACACCTGGTACCGCAAACTTACCTACCACACCCCCCTCTCTAAACGCTTCTCCTACTTTAGCATTTAGGTCCCCTACCACAATTACTCCCTCACTTGGCTCAAAAGTTCCTACACACTCGCTTAACATCTCCCAAAATCTCTCTCTCTCCTCTCTATTAGTAATGTTCTATTATATATTTACATATGTACAGTCACTGGAAATGTTCCTAGAACTGCTGCAGTCTGTGAAAGTCTTTGAAACAAGGTGTCATGCACAGTGTTGTCTTACTCATCTGTGGACCAGTATGATTTTATATTATGCTTATAGACATGAAGGATAAGCATTATTGTTGCAAAAAACAAATACATTTCAGCCACAGTTGTCTCCTTCCACCGGTGGATGACAATGCACTTTGTCCTGGAACTGCTGAGTCAGCTACTTGGGTCCCAGACTCACTCCCTGTCTGGGCTGGTGCTGCATGCTGGTGGCACCACCACCCACTACTAACGCATGTGGTCTATCCATCCCAATTGTAGCCACATCATTGTCACTTTCACTGTCTATTCCAGGTGTAGGGTCATGGGATGTACTCTGTCCCCTTGGAATTGCATATGGTGCATTGTACCATATGGTACAAGGTACAGGGACCCCAATGGAAATAAGTCACTCTGTCTGACTTTTTTGGGTTATCCTAGGTTCTCCACACATGCTGCTATGTATGATAATCTATGTAACTGAATAAACTTACTTACACGAGCGCCTGTTGCGTCGTAAGTTTATTTAGGTATACACAAATACAGTTACATAGATTATCATACATAGCAGCATGTGTGGAGAACCTAGGATAACCCAAAAATGTCAAGAGTGATTTACAGTGGACCCCCGGATTACGTAATTAATCCGTTCCAGAGGGCGCTACTTAATCCGAATCTATTTTCCCCATAAGAAATAATGTAAATTCAATTAATCTGTTCCAGACACCCAAAAGTATTAAAATAAATATTGTTTCCACATTAAATTAAACAGAAAATAATGAGATATAAATTACCACAAATAAATAAAACAGTAATAACTTAACACTTACCTTTATTGAAGAGTTGTTGATGTGTGGAAGATGGAAGGAGGGGAGAGGAAGAAGTAGTTGTTTGGAAGGGGAATCCCCTTCCATTAACACTTCAGGTACCAAATTCTTTTCCGGGGTTACTGCCCTTCTTTTTCTTTTAATGCCACTAGGACCAGGTTGAGAGTCACTGGACCCCTCTCTGACAAAAAATCTGTCCAGGGAGCTCTGTGTCTGGCGTTTCTTTAAAACGTCCCTGAAATGGGACACCACATTGTCATTGTACATGTTGCCAGCATGCCCTGCAGCAACAGCTTTGTTAGGGTGATAATCATCCCTAAATCTTTGTACATTAGTCCATTGGGCACAAATCTCCTTAATCTTTGAAGAAGGCAACATCTTCCATCTCTCTTCCTCCTCCTCCTCTGGACCATTTTCCTGAACTGTGGTCTGTTGCCGTTGCAGATGAAGCTCTTGCAGATTTGCAGTGGTTATCTCTTCATTGTCGTCCTCCACCAACTCTTCCACATCCTTGCTACTAACCTCCAACCCCATGGACTTCCCTAGTGCCACAATTTCTTCCACAACAGGCTCAGGGTCAGGGTCCTGAGGCTCAGGCCCAAAACCTTCAAAATCCCTCTCTGGGACACAGTCTGGCCACAATTTTCTCCAAGCAGAGTTCAAAGTCCTGGAAGTTACTCCCTCCCAAGCCTTACCTATAAGGTTTATGCAATGGAGGATAGTGAAGTGATCTTTCCATAACTCTTTTAGGGTCAATTTAGTGTCCGAGGTTATGTCAAAGCATCTTTGAAACATTGCTTTGGTGTAGAGTTTTTTGAAGTTTGAAATGACCTGCTGGTCCATGGGCTGGAGGAGAGGAGTGGTATTAGGGGGCAAGAACTTCATTGTGATGAACTTAAACTCCTCCACAATTTGCTCTTCCAAGTCTCGAGGATGACCAGGAGCATTGTCCATTACAAGGAGGCACTTGAAGCCCAATTTATTTTCCACGAGATATTTCTTCACACTGGGGCCAAACACTTCATTGAACCAATCAAGGAAAATTTCCCTCGTGACTCATGCCTTACTGTTAGCCTTCCACATCAAACACAAATTAGCCTTGGCGACACTGCATTTCTTGAACAATCTGGGATTTTCAGAGTGATACACGAGTAAAGGCTTCACTTTGAAATCCCCACTAGCATTACTACACAACATAAGAATCAGCCTGTCTTTCAAAGGCTTGTGTACTGGCAGTGCCTTTTCCTCCTGTGTAATGTTGGTCCTGTTTGGCAATTTCTTCCAAAACAGGCCTGTTTCGTCACAATTAAACACTTGTTGGGGTTTAAATCCTTCAGCCTCTACATAGCTTTTAAATTCATGCATGTATTTTTCAGCCGCACATTTGTCTGAACTGGCTGCCTCACCATGCCTTATCACACTATGTATGCCACTATGCTTCTTAAATCTGTCAAATCAGCCTTTGCTGGCTTTAAATTCGCTCACTTCAGCACTCGCTGCAGGGATTTTCTTGACAAGATCATCATGCAACTGCCTTGCTTTTTTAGATATTACTGCCTGCGTAACACTATCTCCTGCTAATTCTTTCTCAATGATCCACACAAACAACAAAGTTTCCACATCTTCCAGTACTTGCGATCTCTGTTTTGTGATCATATTTGCACCTTTCGCAACAACAGCTTCTTTGATTTTATTTCCCTTGGCCACGATGGTAGCGATGGTTGTAGAGGGTTTGCCATACAGCCTGGCCACCTCAGCCACACATACACCACTTTCATATTTTGCTATTATATCTCCTTTTTCAGTTCTACCGTATTTCTGAGCCTCTTTACCTCAGGGCTGGCACTAGGAGCTTTCTTTGGGCCCATGGTGGCTTATTTAGCAGTTGCAAGCACTAAAAACAATAGAATAATCACAAAATGTATGGTATGAATGCGTGGGTGGCGGTCACTCGCTGGTAAGCAATGGCACACTGACTCTGGATGGAGTGCTGGGCCGTCTGGGCCATGCGTACGGGTCCAGGACGAATTACTTATTCCGAGCGGATCAACTTATACCGAACCAATATTTTTACGGAAAAAGGTAACTTATTCCGAATTTTACGTAAACCGACGCCTACTTAACCCTTTGACTGTTTCGGTCGTATATATACGTCTTACGAGCCACTGTTTCGGACGTATCAATACGCCTAAATTCTAGCGGCTTCAATTCAAACGGGAGAAAGCTGGTAGGCCCACATATGAGAGAATGGGTCTGTCTGGTCAGTGTGCGCAGTATAAAAAAAATCCTGCAGCACGCAGTACATAATGAGAGAAAAAAATCTCCGACCATTTTTTTGGATTAAAACGCCGACTTTGAGGTGTATTTTCGTATAGTATTTTTGGTTGTATTCTCTTTTTTATGGTCACATTTGATAGAATGGACAACATACTACAGAAATATAGATGATTTTGATTAGTTTTATGATGAAAACGACCTTGAAATTGAGCTCAAAATAGGAGAAATGTTCGATTTTTGCAAATGTTCAAGAGTAAACAAATCACACCATGCGTCCAATACACATCAATTGGTGAGTCTAATATTCTTTCACAAGTTCACTGATATTATTTATACAATTTTTACAATAATGCAATAGTCTGCATAACGGTAAATCTTCTATTTTTTATGTGAATAAAAAATCAAAATAGAAAGCAAAAGTAATATAAGAGGGGCCTAAAGATGTGACTAATGAACAGATAACATCTTATTTTAGTGCCAGGAATGTCTGCATTGTTTATTCTGGACCCTATTTTGAAATTGACAACTTTTTTATTTTGCATGAAATTGGCCAAATTGCCAATTTCTGATCACTTTATTGGGTAGTTGAAATCGATAAATTGGTGGTTTCTTGTACTCAATCGATAGAACAAATGGAGTTCTAAAGAAATATCTATGAGTTTAGTCAACTGGAACAATGGAATTTACCGAAAATAGGGCTCAAAGTTGGCGAAATTGCCGATGCGTATATATTGCTGAGATCACTAACTCGCGACAGCGAATTCTGAGTTTTCAATCAAATTTCAAACTTTTGGTGTCCTTACCATCGGGAAACGATTCTCTATCATTTCATAAGAAAAAATAATTTATTTATTTTTTTAAATTTTGCGACAACAGGAGAGCACTCAGGATTGAGGGTTGCGACAGTCAAAGGGTTAATCCGTGGGTCCACTGTATTTCCATTAGAGGCTGTATTATGTTAATACAAACTTTTTCATTAATCCAGCTATGATATCTTTTCAAAATTATACAGTAGACCTTCATTTAGCACGACTTTATGTTGCGCGTTTTGCGTATTATGCGATTGAAGAATTGCAGCACATTTTTATCTAACACGACGTAAACCTTATATTAAGCGATTCACTGGAGGGGAAAAATTTTGACGCGCGGTCGCCTGCGGTGGGTTAAACCATTGAGTCAGTGGGGAGTCCTAGTGCTATCCCCAGCCACCCTCACCCACCCACGCATCCCTCCCAGCGTTCAGTTTGGTTCGTACACGTGCAGGACAACAATAATCGGGAAGATCGCTGTGTTTATTTACATACATTTTCTCATTTTCACTGCATTTTGATAAATCTGCCAAGCAATCATGGCACCCAGTAAGCATACAAGTGTTCCAGCAAGTGATAAGAAAAGGTTTAAGCGTTCAAGTCTAGGAATTACCAAGAAAATCGAGATATTAGATAAGCTTAAGAGTGGCTCACGTGTGGTGGATATAGTGAGGGCCTATGGCCTTAATAAAGCGTCAGTTCGTACAATTAGGAAGAATGAGGCGAATATACGAGCTTGTGTAATGAATAACCCAAAATGTGACCTCATGAAAAGAATGACACGTAGGTCCCAACAAGTAAATAAAACAGAAAACTTGTTGCTTGAGTGGATCGAACAGAAAACAAAGAAAGGTGCACCACTTAATTTCATCTTAATTAGGGAAAAGGCATTACAGTTGTTTAAAGCAGTGTGTGACAAGGAAGGAAGGCCTGAAAATGAGTGTGTGTTTAGCGCAGGCTGGTTTCACAACTTTAAGTTGCATAATAAGTTGCATAATATTAAGTTTTCTGGTGAAAGTGCTTCAGCTGATCATACAGCAGCAAGTAATTTCCCTGCTGAATTTCAGGAACTTATTTCTGAGGGTGGCTATAAGCCACAGCAAGTGTTTAATGCTGACGAGACAGGTGTTTTCTGGAAGAAAATGCCAACACGAACTTATATCAGTCAGCAAGAGAAAAGTGCACCAGGCTTCAAGGCAGCAAAGGATCGCTTCACCTTGCTCCTTTGCGGTAATGCATCAGGTGATTTCAAGTATAAGCCCATGGTTATTTACCGCTCTAAGACTCCTCGTGCTTTGAGAGGTGTGGATAAAAACACCTTACCAGTAATTTGGAGGTCAAACCAGTCAGCATGGATGACAGAGGACATATTTATTGACTGGTTTAAGCATCACTTTATTCCTGAAGTCAAGTTTTACCTGCACAGCAAGAACCTTGCATTCAAGGCTCTCTTCATTCTTGATAATTCCGTACTCATCCACAAGCTTTGCTGGATGTGACCCACATATAAAAGTTGTATTTTTACCTCCAAATACAACATCTCTGATACAACCACTGGATTGGGTAGTTATTCAGACATTCAAGTGTAACTACACAAAAAAGTTATAAAAAACTAGTTGCATCAATGGACTCTGACTCCAACCTGGCAGTACCAAGCTTCTGGAGAAAATTTAACATTGCAGATGCCATCAGCTATGCTAGAAGTGCATGGAATGAAGTGCCCCAATCAACATTAAATGCAGGCTGGGGAAAGTTATGGCCTTCTGTAGTTAATTGTTTCACTGGTTTTCCCTTGCTTGAGAGTCAGGTTCAGGAAATTGTTCAGCTGGCAAGGAGATTACCAGGTGATGGTTTGAAGATATGAATGAAGATGATGTGAATGAACTCTTAGAAGATAATGATGAAGACATGAGTCCAGAGGAAATGTTGGCAGAGTTCGATGCACAGATACAAGGGAAGGAGATAACAGAAAAAGATGAAGAAGAACCTGAAGAAAAACAGTTAACATTGCAGCAGTTACGTGAGCAGTTCCATGTTGCTGCTAAACTAGCAGACTTTTTCATTGAAGAGGACCCTGACAAAGATAGAAGCAGGGCTTTGAAACGGGGTCTAGACCAGCTGATGATGCCTTACCGTCAGCTGTATAATGTAATGCAGAATAAAAGAGCCCAGAGATCCATTACAGAATTTATGCACACACCAATACAACCATCGACTTCAGCACCAGGACCTCTACCATCCACTTCTACCGACAACCAACAACCATCCACCTCAGCCCAGTAGGGCCACACCATCCATATCCACTCTTCACTACCATCCACAAACATCATTACCCACAATTTAAGGTAAGAAATACTATTATTTCTATTGCAATTGTAGTCTTAAGCAGTAATGTATCACGACAATGAACTACAATTACATATTAGCCTTCAATTTTTGCAAGATCTGTTGGTCTAAAAAAACTTGTTTGGCTTTCTGGGGACTCCCAGGAACATAACCCTATTTTTCCCACAAGTTCTTTTAATTATCTAACACGATTTTACCTAACACGATGTTTTCAGGACCGTAACTACCGTGCTAAATGAGGGTCTACTGTATAATAAACATGGTATGTAACATATAAACATGATAAACACTACCACAGTAGAATAAATTAGCGTAAATATGAGATGCTTTTCCAGTCGTCTTGTCGGAGTGTCAGAAAGAATAACGTTTTCTCAAGTTCAACACCAAAGAAAATGTGTACACAATAGTACAGTGGACCCCCGGTTTTCGGCTGGTTCGAAAATCGAGCAATTCGAATTTCGAGCATTTTTTTCGGCTAATTTTCCCCCCGGATTTTGAGCATCCACTCGGAAATCGTTGGTACCAGACGCATGCACCTGGGCCACTCATACGTTCGTGACTCACTCTTGGGCACATTAAATGTCTTATTTTAGGTTAATATAGACATTTTCATTAATCCATCTATGATATTTTCTTCAAAATTATACAGGTCGCCCTCCACATTCGTGAGTTCCACGTTCGTGGGCTTCAAACATTCGCAAATGCCCAGCCGCCTAATCATATTTAAAATACGTCATTATGAATCTTAAGAATTGTGGCGGGGGCAGAGTTTGTTTCGAGACAGGACAAGATAGTCATTCAATATGACACTATTAACTCTATGGCTTATTTATCTATCACGACATAATCTAATACGACATAATAAACAATATTAATAACATAGAAACATGACATATACATACTCTAGAATGAATAAAATACTGTGGACCCCCGAGTAACGAGCAAAATTCATTCCAGAAGCCTGCTCAAGTGCCATTACCGAACGAATTTACTCCCTTAAGAAATAATGTCAAGTAGGTTAGTCCATTTCAGACCCTCAAAAATACACTTACAAAAGCACTTACAATATTATACTTACATAATTGTACGATTTCTGGGGTGCTTGTTACTCGGGGGTCCACTGTATGTCATTACGTATGTCAAGAGAGGTGTTGTGATATTGTTGTTGGGTGTAAAAGGGCCATTGAGAGCATAAGCCTTACATAGTGGTGGTGAAGGCAGCAGAGGCGGCAGTGTTGTCAGTAGCCCTATATACCTTCAACAACATTGGAGGAGTTAATTTCGTGCTGTCCTTTTTCTATTGATTAATTGCTTAACTTACTTGCTACACTGTTAATGCTACACTTTATCGCTGGCTGGCGCTATAGCCTTTATCAACTCGTGCTGCTTTAGTATTGTACATATCACAGAATCACTGAATCACTGAAGAAGGCACATTCTCCCCTCTCTCTTCCTCCTCCACTTTGGTACTCTGCTACGAGTTCTTTCTTGAATTCAATAGTCTTTCTCACCTTCTTTACCAAAGGGCTGGTACTAGTACAATATTTTACGATGTTTTTATGTGTTTTATGATTGTTCATGGTTCAATAGGTTAAGGAAGCAGTATTGTTAGGCTAAGTAAATGCTATTATTATATTTCCCTACAATATATTAGTGCATCAAACATTCACGAATTTTCAACATTCGTGAGGTTCTTGATCCCCTAACCCTCGCGAATGTGGAGGGCGACCTGTATAAGAAACACATTACTACATGGCATAAAAACATGCAATGCTTATATGCTATCGAGTGGTGAGTCGGGTGGAGGGAAAACATTACATTTTCTCTGGTCCAGCATTTGAGAAAACTGTATGAATCTACTGTCTGGCCCAGTCACCGCCCTTAACTCTTTTGTTTACAATTCTCGGCATGAATTATTCATAACTTTTCCCTTTGTTTATGATGGCATCTAAAGGTAGCTACTAGAAACAATTAAACTCACTGAACATGGTATGTCGATGGTAATAATATGGCTGTGGGCCACGGTAGGTATAGCCCATGCGGACTACATACGTGTACCTACATCGTGTACTTACATCTACCAGCTACCTACACTGACTTCCTACAAATAAATACTACTAACCACTGAAGAGCTGCAACACTAGTACATGTATAGTTATTCTCTATAAAATTTATTTTTTAATATTTTTGGGTGTCTGAAACGGATTAACTGGATTTACATTATTTCTTATGGGAAATATTGCTTCGGTTTTCGGCCATTTCGGATTTCGAGCAACCTTCTCTTCACTTAACGACGGAGATAGCGACCAAAGACACCGTCGGTAAGCGAATTCGTCGCTAAACAAGGAGCATACTATACAGGTCTCCCTCCACATTTGTCCAATCTCTTTTTAAAGCTACCCAAGGTCCTATCGAAGCTAAAATCTTGGCTAGTTTCAAATTTAGGTTGGATAAATACATGAGAGAGAGGGGTTGGATTTGAGTGGGACTTGCATGTGAGTAAATAGAATTATCAAAACTTATTGCTTGGGTAACATTTATTCTGTTAGTGGGTTGGATTTGTGAAGGACCTGCCAAGTATAGGCCAATAGGCCTACTACAGTGTTCCTCCTTTCTTATAAGAACATAAGAAAGGAGGAACACTGCAGCAGGCCTGTTGGCCCATACTAGGCAGGTCCTTCACAATCCATCCCACTAGCAGAATATTTGCCCACCTCAATTTTCAATGCTACCCAAGCAATAAGCTTTGATAATTCTATTTATTCATGTCTAAAACCTGGTAGTTTAAAATTTGGGTTGGATAAATACATGAGTGAGAGGGGTTGGATTTGGTGGACTTGTCGTGAGTAAATAGAATTATCAAAGCTTATTGCTTGGGTAGCGTTTATTCTGTTAGTGGGTTGGATTTGTGAAGGACCTGCCTAGTATGGGCCAACAAGCCTATTGCAGTGTTCCTTCTTTCTTATATTCTTATGAGTGAGAGGGGTTGCATGTGAGTGGGACTTGCACATGAATAAATAGAATTATCAAAGCTTTTTGCTTGGGTAGCATTGAAAATTGAGTTGGGCAAATATTCTGTTAGTGGGATGGATTGTGAAGGACCTGCCTAGTATGGGCCAACAGGCCTGCTGCAGTGTTCCTCCTTTCTTATGTTCATATGTTCTTAAATGTTTATACAGCAGTGTACTGTATATTGTAATAAATAGAATTGAGGAAATCGGGCCTAATATATATTATTTAGGTACAAATACTGGTCAGAGAGCCCGTCGTAAGTCTGAAGCGTCAGTATACGAGTACGTCGCTAAGTGAGGAGAGACTGTATTCCTTTCATATGCCTTCACTCAGAGCGTTATTCCTTCTAAAAATGGGAGTGTTGTTCTTTATTTATTCTACTTTCCCAACATTGAAACAACTTGTACACAATGTAAGGTGTTTGTATTATGGTATAAGATTAAAAGACATGGGAGTGAATGTGTATCAACTAAAACCAGATGCTTTCCCTCCCCCTTTTTTTAATACTCTGCGCTCTGTCCTCTCTCATTTACTTTTCTCTCTCTCTCTTGATTATTCATTTTTATATCGTTTACTCACCTCTAACCCTACACTAAGACTACAAATATTTAAAAAGGGAATAATGAGTGCACTGTACAGTCAACCCTTTGTTTTGTGTATCTCCCTTTTGGTGATTTCAGTTTTCGGGCACTTTTGTGGAAATATTACCTCCGTTTTCAGTGATTGGCTCCGTTTTCATTCAGGGTACGGAACCTGTCCAGTGCCACACACATACAAAAACCCGCAAAGCCCTCCCACGCACATTCTCATTGTTTCTGGTTGAGTGAAGATTTCCTGCGAGTTCATACAAAACATTTTTTTAACAATCCATTGTTTTTGGCTCTTGATTATTGTTGTGACTGCTAAATAAGCCACCATGGCCCAAAAGAGAGCTCCTAGTGCCAGTCCTTTGGTGAAAGTGAAACACCATAGAATTAAGAAAGAAATCGTAGCAAAAATGTAGCACTAACAGTGTGGGAAGTAAGTTAAGCGATAGAAAAATGAGACACAAAACTAACTCCTCATTGTTGTTTGAGGGTATAAGGGCACCAGTCCGAGCCGCCCTTGCCAACATCTCCTCCAAAGGAAAATGTAAATATTTCTTTTTATATAAATGTGAATATTTCTTATTTATATAATGTGAATATTTCTTTTTATAAATTAAAGTGTAAATATTTCTTATTTATAAATTAAAGTGTAAATATTTCTTATTTATAAATTATGTACAGTGGACCCCAGTTTCGGTCATAATTTTCAGAAGGCTGTTCAAGTGCATTACCCAGAATTTTTCCCCTTTAAAAAAAAAATGTAAATTGATTAGTCCCTTTCAGACCCCAAAAAAAACATACAAAAGCACTTACAATATTAAACTTGCATAATTGTTCGATTTCAAGGTGCCGAAACTCGGGGTCCACTGTACATTGTTTGTGTGAATAGTGGTGGTGGCTTTCTGCTGCCCCCACCACCACCACGGCTTTTGGGCGTGGCTCTTATAAACCAACAAC
>WNWK01032200.1:0-22079 GCA_009830355.1 Cherax destructor
CCCTAATTAATCTGATGGATTACATGAGAACTGAAATGTCGATAGGGAACTGGAACCTCATAGGAATGGTTAACTTTAGACTTGCAAAAGGCCTTCGATACTGTCAACCACAATGTATTATGTAAGAAACTTCAAGCTATCGGCATAGGTTCCATAGACTGGTTTAAGTCCTATCTTAGCAATAGGAAACAAATTGTCAAAATCAACAAAACAGAATCAGAACCACTGCCGATATGTGATCAAGCATATGGAGCCACTTGCAATGTGAACAGACTGACTGATGTTGTAATGACACGATTGCAAACAAACCACATACCACGGGTGGGGTTCGAACCCGCGGTCAGAGAGTCTCAGAACTCTAGACCGTCGCGTAAGCCACTGGGCCAGGCTTAGGCTTGGTTACAGGTACTTCTGGCAGTTTGGGAGACACACACATGATGATCAAACTAAATGCAAATTATGAGATCAGGCATATGGTCACTGTCTTGAACACTAGTTTAGTTAGTTTGATATCTTTATTATGCACCCCATACCCATCCTGTGGGCGGTAGTCAAAAGATTACAGAGGTACATAATGGGTCCAGGAACTGGACCCCAAAGTTTTGATAGCTGAGCAAGTTACAAAGGTAATGAACTCACAAGTTACAAAGGTAATGAACTCACAAGTTACAAAAGTAATGAACTCATAAGTTACAAAGGTAATGAAACATGTAAGTAAATTTACTTACTTACGTTTATACATGGTTACAATCATGAACAAATTATAAAGTAATGAACAATTCACTAGTCTACACCCGGTCACAACTGTAATGAGGTATTGGTGCAAATTAATTGTTGGGTCACACACACACATATACATACACACATACATATACACACACATACACACACACATGCCTAGTGGTAAAGCTCTCGCTTCACGCACGGAGGGCCCGGGTTCTATTCCCGACGGGGCGGAAACATTTCGAAGTGTTTCCTTACACACACACACACATACATACAACAGGCCTAGTGTCAAATCGACATGTGCCTAGGACAAAATGGTAACTAACATACACATACACACACACATACACATAGTGTCTACCTGGAGTCTACCTGGAGAGAATTCCAGGGGTCAGCGCCCCCGCGGCCCGGTCTGTGACCAGGCCTCATGTTGGACCAGAGCCTGATCAACCAGGCTGTTACTGCTGGCCGCACGCAGTCCAACGTACGAACCACAGCCCGGCTGATCAGGTACCGACTTGAGGTGCCTGTCCAGTGCCTGCTTGAAGACAGCCAGGGGTTTGTTGGTAATCCCCCTGATGTATGCTGGGAGGCAGTTGAACAATATTGGGCCCCTGACACTTATTGTGTTGTCCCTCAACGTGCTAGTGGCACCCCTGCTCTTCATTGGGGGAATGTTACATCGCCTGCCGAGTCTTTTGCTTTCGTAGGTAGTGATTTTTGTGTGCAAGTTTGGTACTAAGCCCTCGAGAATTTTCCATGTGTATATAATAATGTATCTCTCCCGACTGCGTTCTAGAGAGTACAGGTTTAGGAACTTCAAGCGTTCCCAGTAGTTGAGGTGGTTTATCGCACTTATGCGTGCGGTGAAGGTTCTCTGCACATTTTCAAGGTCAGCAATTTCACCCGCCTTGAAAGGTGCAGTTAGTGTGCAGAAATATTCCAGCCTAGATAGAACAAGCGATCTGTAAAGTATCAACATGGGCTTGGCATCCCTGGTTTTGAAGGTTCTCATTATCCATCCTATCATTTTTCGAGCAGATGCAATTGCTACTTTGTTATGGTCCTTGAAGGTGAGATCCTCTGACATGATCACTCCCAGGTCTTTGACATTAGTTTTTCGCTCTATTGTGTGTGCAAAGTCCTGGAGAAAATCATCAGGAAAAGAATGGTGGAGCACCTCGAGCTGAACAGGATAATAAACACCAGACAGCACGGATTCCGGGAAGGCAAATCCTGTGTAACAAACCTCCTAGAGTTCTACGATAAAGTAACAGAGGTAAGGCAAGAGAGAGAAGGGTGGGTTGATTGCATTTTCCTGGACTGCAGGAAGGCCTTCGACACAGTTCCTCACATGAGATTAGTAAAGAAGTTGGAAGAACAAGCATGTATAACAGGAAGGGCACTGTAATGGATCAGGGAATACCTCACAGGGAGGCAACAACGGGTCATGGTGCGTGATGAGGTATCACAGTGGGCGCCTGTGACGAGCGGCGTACTAGGACCAGTGTTATTCTTGGTATATGTAAATGACATAACGGATTGGATAGACTCAGAAGTGTCTCTGTTCGCAGATGATGTGAAATTAATGAGGAGAATCACATCGGAAGATGACCAAGCAGGACTTCAAACAGACCTGGACAAGCTTGACATCTGGTCTAGCAACTGGCTTCTCGAATTCAATCCCACCAAATGCAAAGTCATGAAGATCGGAGAAGGGCAAAGAAGACCGCTGACAGAGTACAGGCTAGGCGGACAAAGGCTACAAACCTCGGCAGAGGAGAAAGACCTTGGGGTGAGTATAACGCCAAGCACGTCTCCGGAGGCACACATCAACCAGATAACTGCGGCAGCATATGGGCGACTGGCAAACCTAAGATTAACGTTCCGTTACCTTAACAAGGAATCGTTCAAGACACTGTACACCGTGTACGTCAGGCCCATACTAGAATATGCAGCACCAGTCTGGAACCCACACCTGGTCAAGCACGTAAAGAAACTAGAGAAAGTGCAAAGGTTTGCGACAAGGTTAGTTCCACAACTCAGGGGTCTGTCCTATGAAGAAAGGTTGAGGGAAATAGGACTAACAACACTGGAGGAAAGAAGGGTCAGAGGAGACATGATAACGACATACAAAATACTGCGGGAATCGACAAGGTAGACAGTGACAGGATGTTCCAGAGAGGGAACACAGAAACAAGGGGACACAACTGGAAGCTGAAGACTCAGATGAGTCAAAGGGATGTTAGGAAGCATTTCTTCAGCCACAGAGTAGTCAGGAAGTGGAATAGTCTAGAGAAAGATATAGTGGAGGCAGGAACCATATATAGTTTTAAGACGAGGTATGATAAAGCTCATGGAGCAGGGAGAGCAGAGACCCAGTAGCGGACAGCGAAGAGGAGGGGCCAGGAGCTGAGTCTCGACCCCTGCAATTACAATTAGGTGAGTACAATTAGGTGAGTACACAGTCTCTGGCCCTGGCTCTGGCAACAAGGGGACACAGTTGGAAGCTGAAGACTCAGATGAATCACAGAGATGTTAGGAAGTATTTCTTCAGTCACAGAGTGGTCGGGAAGTGGAATAGTTTAGGAAGCGATGTAGTCGAGACAGGCTCAATACATAGCTTTAAGCAGAGGTATGATAAAGCTCATGACGCAGGGAGAGTGACCCAGTAGCGGCCAGTGAAGAGGCGGGGCCAGGAGCTATGACTCGACCCCTGCAACCACAACTAGGTGAGTACTAGGTGAGTACACACATATATACATACACACACAGTTCCACACAAGAGATTAATGCAGAAGCTGGAGGACCAGGCAGGGATAACAGGGAAGGCACTACAATGGATCAGGGAATACCTGTCAGGAAGACAGCAGCGAGTCATGGTACGTGGCGAGGTGTCAGAGTAGGCACCGGTGACGAGCGGGGTTACACAGGGGTCAGTCCTAGGACCGGTGCTGTTTCTGGTGTTTGTGAACGACATGACGGAAGGAATAGACTCCGAAGTGAAGATTTGATCCTATGGTTGAGAAGAAGTCATTTATCTTGTTTACTGTATCAATAGGCTGTAGTGGTGTTTCGCTTGGTTTAGTTAGGATAATATCCCTAGTTTTTTTTAGTTTGTGAGTGCCCATAATCTGTGAGTGTTTTCCAGGTCTTTTTTATATCTCCTCTTGTTTCAGTGAATCTGCTGGAGTAGTACAATTGTTTGGCTTTTTTTATTAGTTTGGTGAGAACTGATGAATAGTGTTTAATAAACTCTTTATGTATGAAGCCCTGTCTATATTGCTTTTCATATTGATGTTTTTTTGTTAATAAATAATTCATAATAATTCATAAAATGTATTAATAACATAATATGTAAACCCCACTTTGTAATATTATCAGAAATAAAGGTGATTATTAATTATCATATATAAATATCTCTGATATATTTCGTGTTCTATTGAAGACCTACAGAAATTCTACTCAAATTAAAGGACGAGAGACATAGAATAACTCACCTGCCACCTATTGAATGGTATATAATGCCTACAAGATGAAGTTAGGTTAATATGTTTATTATGAAGCCCATACCCATGGTGTGGGCGGTAGTCACCCCATACCCATGGTGTGGGCGGTAGTCACCCCATACCCATGGTGTGGGCGGTAGTCACCCCATACCCATGGTGTGGGCGGTAGTCACCCCATACCCATGGTGTGGGCGGTAGTCACCCATACCCATGGTGTGGGCGGTAGTCACCCCATACCCATGGTGTGGGCGGTAGTCACCCATACCCATGGTGTTGGCGGTAGTCACCCCATACCCATGGTGTGGGCGGTAGTCACCCCATACCCATGGTGTTGGTGATAGTCACCCCATACCCATGGTGTGGGCGGTAGTCACCCCATACCCATGGTGTGGGCGGTAGTCACCCCATACCCATGGTGTTGGCGGTAGTCACCCCATACCCATGGTGTGGGCGGTAGTCACCCATACCCATGGTGTGGGCGGTAGTCACCCATACCCATGGTGTGGGCGGTAGTCACCCCATACCCATGGTGTGGGCGGTAGTCACCCATACCCATGGTGTGGGCGGTAGTCACCCATACCCATGGTGTGGGCGGTAGTCACCCATACCCATGGTGTGGGCGGTAGTCACCCATACCCATGGTGTTGGCGGTAGTCACCCCATACCCATGGTGTGGGCGGTAGTCACCCATACCCATGGTGTTGGTGATAGTCACCCCATACCCATGGTGTGGGCGGTAGTCACCCCATACCCATGGTGTGGGCGGTAGTCACCCATACCCATGGTGTTGGCGGTAGTCACCCCATACCCATGGTGTTGGCTATCACCATACCCATGGTGTGCGGTAGTCACCCCATACCCATGGTGTGGGCGGTAGTCACCCATACCCATGGTTTGTGTGGCCAGGGGTGTAGTCACCCATACCCATGGTGTGGCGGTAGTCACCCCATACCCATGGTGTGGGCGGTAGTCACCCATACCCATGGTGTGGGCGGTAGTCACCCCATACCCATGGTGTGGGCGGTAGTCACCCCATACCCATGGTGTGGGCGGTAGTCACCCCATACCCATGGTGTGGGCGGTAGTCACCCATACCCATGGTGTGGGCGGTAGTCACCCCATACCCATGGTGTGGGCGGTAGTCACCCCATACCCATGGTGTGGGCGGTAGTCACCCATACCCATGGTGTGGGCGGTAGTCACCCCATACCCATGGTGTGGGCGGTAGTCCCCATACCCATGGTGTGGGCGGTAGTCACCCCATACCCATGGTGTTTGGGGTAGTCACCCCATACCCATGGTGTTGGCGGTAGTCACCCCATACCCATGGTGTTGGCGGTAGTCACCCCATACCCATGGTGTGGGCGGTAGTCACCCATACCCATGGTGTTGGCGG
The DNA here is from genome assembly GCA_009830355.1 of Cherax destructor. Lineage (NCBI taxonomy): Eukaryota > Metazoa > Arthropoda > Malacostraca > Decapoda > Parastacidae > Cherax > Cherax destructor. The sequence goes on from WNWK01032200.1 coordinate 5,632, forward strand.
TAGTCACCCCATACCCATGGTGTTGGCGGTAGTCACCCCATACCCATGGTGTTGGCGGTAGTCACCCATACCCATGGTGTTGGCGGTAGTCACCCCATACCCATGGTGTGGGCGGTAGTCACCCATACCCATGGTGTTGGCGGTAGTCACCCCATACCCATGGTGTGGCGGTAGTCACCCCATACCCATGGTTGGCGGTAGTCACCCCATACGCATGGTGTGGGCGGTAGTCACCCATATCCATGGTGTAGGCGAGTAGTCACCCCATACCCATGGTGTTGGCGGTAGTCACCCCATACCCATGGTGTTGGCGGTAGTCACCCATACCCATGGTGTGGCGGTAGTCACCCCATACCATGGTGTGGGCGGTAGTCACCCCATACCCATGGTGTTGGCGGTAGTCACCCCATACCCATGGTGTTGGCGGTAGTCACCCCATACCCATGGTGTGGCGGTAGTCACTCCATACCCATGGTGTTGGCGGTAGTCACCCCATACCCATGGTGTTGGCGGTAGTCACAATACCATGGTGTTGGCGTAGTCACCCCATACCCATGGTGTAGCATATCACCAAATCCCATTGTTGCTGTAGTACCTAGCCAGGCATAGTACGTTATCCATTAGACCATGGTGTTGTGCATTAGTCTTACCCATACCATGGTACTTGTGTTAGCGGTAGTCACCTACATCTGACCTCATGGTGTTGCATCTTGGCCAGGCACCCATATCCTATGGTGTTGATGCGTGTAGTCCAACCCAGCATACATCCATGGTTTGGCGGCATAGTCACCCATACCCATGGTGTTGGCGGTAGTCACCATACCATGGTGTTAGTCTGGTAGTCAGCACCATACCATGGTGTTGTAGTCACCCTTTGTAGTCACCCCATACCATGAGTGTGGCGGTAGTCACCCAATATACACTTGGTGTTACGTAGTCCAGCAACATAGTTGTGGTCATCTTACCTAGGCAACATACCATAGGCTGTGTATCTTAGCCAGGCATGGGATAGATCTTGTGTATCTTAGCGGCAACATAGTTTGTGTTATCTACCATTGATCAAGCACCATACTTGTGTTATCTTAGCCAGCAACATACACAGGTATATATGGGCACATATTGTGTTATCTTAGCCAGGAATCATAGACTTGTGTTATCTTAGCCAGGCAACATAGACTTGTGTTATCTTAGCCAGGCAACATAGACTTGTGTTATCTTAGCCAGGCAACATAGACTTGTGTTATCTTAGCCAGGCAACATAGACTTGTGTTATCTTAGCCAGGCAACATAGACTTGTGTTATCTTAGCCAGGCAACATAGACTTGTGTTATCTTAGCCAGGCAACATAGACTTGTGTTATCTTAGCCAGGCAACATAGACTTGTGTTATCTTAGCCAGGCAACATAGACTTGTGTTATCTTAGCCAGGCAACATATACTTGTGTTATCTTAGCCAGGCAACATAGACTTGTGTTATCTTAGCCAGGCAACATATACTTGTGTTATCTTAGCCAGGCAACATAGACTTGTGTTATCTTAGCCAGGCAACATAGACTTGTGTTATCTTAGCCAGGCAACATAGACTTGTGTTATCTTAGCCAGGCAACATAGACTTGTGTTATCTTAGCCAGGCAGCATAGACTTGTGTTATCTTAGCCAGGCAACATAGACTTGTGTTATCTTAGCCAGGCAACATAGACTTGTGTTATCTTAGCCAGGCAACATATACTTGTGTTATCTTAGCAGGCAACATAGACTTGTGTTATCTTAGCAGGCAACATAGACTTGTGTTATCTTAGCCAGGCAACATAGACTTGTGTTATCTTAGCCAGGCAACATAGACTTGTGTTATCTTAGCCAGGCAACATGAGTTTAGCCACTAGACTGTGTTATCTTAGCCAGGCAACATAGACTTGTGTTATCTTAGCCAGGCAACATAGACTTGTGTTATCTTAGCCAGCAACATAGACTTGTGTTATCTTAGCCAGGCAACATAGACTTGTGTTATCTTAGCCAGGCAACATAGACTGTGTTATCTTGAGCCCAGGGCAACATAGACTTGTGTTATCTTAGCCAGGCAACATAGACTTGTGTTATTCCCTCTTGTGACGCAGGCAACATGACTTGTGTTATCTTCCCCAGAACCATTTAGCAGGCAACATAGACTTGTGTTATCTTAGCCAGGCAACATAGACTTGTGTTATCTTAGCCAGGCAACATAGACTTGTGTTATCTTAGCCAGGCAACATAGACTTGTGTTATCTTAGCCAGGCAACATAGTACTTGTTATTCTTGTTATATTTTATACATTCCTTTTGAAAGATTATTATACAAATTTTTTTCATGGGCATAATTTTTTTTCATCGGTATAAATTTCTCTTTTGACGTTGACCTATCTCCTTTTATACATTTTTATCCCTGTAAATGGAATACCCCTATTTTCCTATCTTTTTTCCTAGAACTTCTACGCCAAAGATTAGCTCCCAGGTACCTGCTTACTCCTAGGTAAGCATTAGCCACAGATGTAAGTATGCGTGTCCATCGCCTCCACTCACCCCAGGATCGAATTCGGGTTCTTCGGTTGTGAGCAGAAGGCAACCTCCCAACCAAACTACCATTCACCATACCAATCAGCTAACAGTCAAGCTACCAACTAATTAACCAAACAACCAGCTAATTAACCAACCAGTTAGCTGACTAATCAACACACTTATAGCTATCTGGCCAACCAACCCACCAAGCAACCAGCTAAATTCCCCAGCAATTAACTAGCCAACCAACTAACTAGCTAACCTGTTAACCAGTTAAATAGCCAACCAACCAACTAGTTAACCAACCAACCCAGTTTGTTGAACAATGGAAATAAGTCAGTTTGATTTTTGGGGGTTATCCTAGGCAATTTACACATATGTTAAGCTATGCATAATAACTGTATTTATGTGTACCTGCACCTAAATAAATTTACTTACCTACTTACTGGCGGTTGCTAAAAGACTCATGGATGTGTGACTTAGGTGATTTTTTTTTTCAATATCCATTGCATCACGTGACTTTGTGGGAGTTGAGTTGTTGAGTTTGATATCTTTATTATGCACCCCATACCCATCCTGTGGGCGGTAGTCAAAAGATTACAGAGGTACATAATGGGTCCAGGGACTGGACCTCAAAGTTTGATAGCTGAGCAAGTTACAAAGGTAATGAACTCAGATGGTCACAATCATGACAAGTTACAAAGGTATTTGCAGATTACAGAGGTATATATAGGGTCCAGAGACTGGGCCCCAAAGTTTTGATAGCTGAACAAGGTACAATGGTAATTAATTCACTAGTTACAAGGTAATGAATCATGTAAGTAAATTTACTTACGTCTGTACATGGTTGCACTCATGAACAAATTATAAAGCAATGAGCAATCTATTAGTCTACACCCAGCCACAACTGTAATGAGTTATTGGTGCAAATTTTAATTGTTGGGTCACACACACACACATATACATATACACATACACACGCATACATGTATATACATACACACATACACATACACACATGTACATACACACACACACACACACACACACACACACACACACACACACACACACACACGTGTCAATGCTTTATTTACAGGGAGCAAAGTCAGGGTATTTTTCCAGAATGGTCTGTAATATACCACTGTGGATAAAATACTTTGACATATCTTGAACATTTCTGAATGAGTAGTCTCTGAATTCATTAATTTTATCGCACTCCAGTACATAATGACGCAGGGTGTGACAATAATCCAACTGGCAAAGTTTACATCTTGTTTGGTCTACATCTGGTGGTGGTGATTTAACCTGCCAAAGATACTTGTAACCCAGCCGGAGGCGGGCGGTAGTGACATCCAAGAGTCTGCTTATTTTGTTGGATGCACCATAGACATGTGGCTCCTCCTGCATGATAGAATGATGATAGATGGACTGACTGGTGTCAAACTCCCTGAGTCTTAAGTCAATAAAATTCAGTTGAAGTTCTTTTCGTATTATTGTTCTCAAACTGCTAACTGACAAGCCAAGATTGTAATCTATCCCCTCTTTGAAAGCATAAAACTTAGCCAATTTATCAGTTCTATCATGCATCTGAAGACCAATGTGAGATGGAATCCACAGCATGTGCACTCTGACTCTACTATCCAGAATCCTACCATACCTGTGCCTGGCTTCTGACACGAGCATGCTACAAGTTATACTTGGTGAGTTGAGAGCATTTATGGATGACAGAGAATCAGTTACAATTAGAGAGTTAACCTTAGATACATGGACGCATTTGAGTGCAAGGAGTATGGCAAACAGTTCTGTCTGAAGGGTAGAGGCCCAGTTATTGATGCGTGCTCCAATTTCTTTAAGAGAGCCATCACTCTGTATGACAACAACAGCACTACCAGCTGCACCAGTGGATTGGTGAACAGAACCATCAACGTAAATAATTTGTGAGAGAGTGTGCTGTTTGGCTAAATTATCAATACAGGGAGTAAATGATATATAAAAGTGGTTTTTTTTTAATTGTCAACATCACAAAGGTCTCTGATGATTAGCTGTCACATAAGATATTGTCATCAATATAGGAATATCCTTAGATAATATTAGTTAAGTGATTAAACGGAATGTATAAAATAGTGTGAAATCCTACATTTCTTCAGCGGATGATTGTATGTACGAATATAGCCTAACAATATTAATGTGATTTTACGAGACAATATCATATAATTGTTTGAAAAAGGCTGACTATATTTTATAAACGTGATATCAAGTAATTCTTCAGGGGATGGTTGGATGTACCAAAAATGTGCGTATTTACTTCTCATCAGGTAAAAAAAAAACATACTAATATAATACAAGACCAATGGATTTAGTACTGATCTACTGTATAATTAGTCAGAGAAACGTATGCTAAGTTAGAATTTGGTAAGATAATATAAAAGCGGGAGTGTGTGGGGGTGGTGTAGAGGGCCGGATCCTCCCAGCAAAACACCCACCGTAAACACGGGAGAAAGACCTGTCACCCAGGCCAAATATGCTAGCAAATTAGTCCCTTTTCTCGCCTACACACCTCCTATACACCCTATTTTTTTTGCTTCGGGTATGTATGTAATGCTCCTACCCCACGCGTCATAAGGTGTTGCATCTCCACTTGTTTGGGCTGAGTTTTTATCTTGTAATCTGCAATCTGCTGGGATGACAGCCAGTGGCTGTATCTGAGAGCTCAGGTTACTTTTCAGCTGCTGTAGACTAATCTCGCTAACTTGTTGATGGTTATCCCCCCTCTCCTCCGTTTGGTAAGTTTTATGTATTGTACACGCTTTGTATTAAGGTATTTGTTAAATTGAGTGTTAAATACGTGGGTACATACCCTTTGGACTCGCACTAAGGAAGCAATTATCTGTGGCTGTGTACAGTGTTTTATACAATATTTTGTAAATATTTCTTTAATGGTGCCAGAGAGAGAGTTGAAAAAGTTGCAAAATATGTTGCATTAGTTTTATCTAAAACCTGATCACTTGCTGTTTCAATAAAGTAGATGTGACTTTATGATAATCTTGAAACAATGATTTATCACTTGATATTTGAGGAAATGGACAAGGATGCAGATATTGAAGATATTTTAAAAGGGAAAGGCTTGGGGTTTATGTCACTCCATAGAATATACAAAACACAGTACATATAACAGAGATAACAGGTGAGATAAGAGTTCACATCAAATATCAGCATTGTCAGATGAAGCTTAAACAAATATCAGGTCAGGTTTAATGCACATGGAAGCAAGGTCACCTGATTGCTGTGTTGCAATGTGGGTGTGGCAGAAGAAGGTGGAGATAGTATAGAGATAGTATAAGCTATCTGCTTCCTGCTAAGTGGTGTTAGGAATAAAATAAAAGTCTTCTAAACAACAGACATAGCCCCACTCCACAAAGGGGGCAGTAAAGCAATAGCAAAGAACTACAGACCGATAGCGCTAATGTCCCGTATCATAAAAATCTTTGAAATGGTTCTAAGAAGCAAGATCACCTCCCATCTAGATACCCATCAGTTACACAACCCAGGGCAACATGGGTTTAGAGCAAGTCGCTCCAGTCTGTCCCAACTACTGGACCACTATGACAAGGTCCTGGATGCTCTAGAAGACAAACAAAACACAGATGTAGTATACACAGACTTTGCAAAAGCCTTTGACAAGTGTGATCATGGTATAATAGCACACAAAATGTGTGATAAAGGAATAACAGGAAAAATTGGTAGATGGATCTATAATTTTTTAACTAATAGAACACAAAGAGTAGTAGTAAACAGAGTAAAGTCTGAGGCGGCTACAGTGAAAAGCTCTGTTCCACAAGGCACAGTACTCGTTCCCATCCTGTTCCTAATCCTCATATCTGACATACAGGGATAAAAGCCACAGCACCGTGTATTTCTTTGCAGATGACACCCGAATTTGCATGACAGTCTCCTCCACTGAAGACACCACAAGACTCCAGGTGGACATCAACCAAATCTTTAAATGGGCTGCAGAAAACAGTATGAAGTTCAACGAGGAGAAATTTCAATTACTCCGATATGGAAAACGTGAGGAAATTAAAACTATATTGGAATACGTATAAAACAAATTCCAACCACACAATAGAGCGAAAAACTAATGTAAAAGACCTGGGAGTGATCATGTCAGAGGATCTCACCCTCAAAGACCATAACAATGTATCAATTGCATATGCTAGAAAAATGACAGGATGGATAATGAGAACCTTCAAAACTAGGGATGCCAAGCCCATGATGACACTCTTCAGGTTGCTTGTTCTATCTAGGCTGGAATATTGCTGCACACTAACTGTGCACATATAACTGTGATAAAACACCTCAATTACTGGGAATGCTTGAAGTTCCTCAACCTGTACTCCCTAGAATGCAGGCGGGAGAGATATATGATATATACACTTGGAAAATCCTAGAGGGATTAGTACCAAACTTGCACACGAAAATCACTCCCTATGAAAGCAAAAGATTTGGCAGACAATGCAACATCTCCAGTGAAAAGCAGGGGTGCCACTAGCACAATAAAAGACAATGCAATAAGTGTCAGGGGCCCAAGACTGTTCAACTGCCTCCCATCATACATAAGGGGGATTACCAATAGACCCCTGGCTGTCTTCAAGAAGGCGCTGGACAGCACCTATAGTCAGTACCTGACCAGCCGGGCTTTGGTTTGTACGTCAGGTTGCATGCAACCAACAGTAACAGCCTGGTTGATCAGGCCCTGATCCACCATGAGGCCTGGTCACAGACCGGGCCATGGGGGGCATTGACCCTCAAAACCCTCTCCAGGTATACTCCAGGTAAACACTGAAGTCATTTTAAATCAGGTTTGCCTTCAGTGTCCTCTTGGACAATACAAGAGTTGCTTTAGCCACCATGAGGCCTGGTCACAGACATGCCGCAGGGGTGTTGACCCCGGAATCCCTCTCAAGGTATCCCTAATGCACCCATACTTGTTTTTACTAAGCTTGGTTTATATATGTTTCTTCCAGTTTCTCCTATGTACATTATTTTTTATCACAGTCTGAATGGGACAGTGTACACTCCAGTCCCAGAAGCCGATAGAGAAATAAAGGGTCGTTTCTTGATAAGGTCTTTGATATAAGTTGTGGCAATAGTAGCACGGAGCCTGTGTGGTGTTATCAGTCATGTCACCACACGATAGAATTAGGAATACTTATTGGTCCTTGCAGTGGGAGTGTTGTGTAGGATAGTCCACACTCTGTATCTGCAGTTCTGGACACAGTAGGATGGGAAATTCGGTTAAGAGAATGCTTGAAATATGTAGGCACATTTCTGCTTGAGAAATTCTGGGCTGGAAATCTGGAGGACCCTTAAGAACAAACCAATAACTGCTACTCACTTGGTTTGAGTATACGTAGTGGTGAAAATAGAAGTTTTGTTAGATCATCCTTGTTGGTGGGCTCTCTCTCCACCTTGAAGGAATGTTCAGTGTAGAGCTACAAAATGTATCCCAGAGATAAAAGAAAATACATAAAATAAAAGGCTGAAAACACTGGTTGATAAGAAGAAAAAGAGAGATATGATAACATATAAGGTTATAAAAGAACACTACAGTGGTCCCTCGATTAACGATCTTAATCCATTCCAGGAGTTAGCTTTTAACACGAATTGCTCGTAATTCGAAACCATATTTCCCATAAGAAATAATGTAAATACAATTAATCCGTTCCTCCCAAAAATATTCACAAAAAAATACATTTTAATTATAGTTCTACATACACAAAACAACATTATTAACACTATAAATACTACTACAAATACTAAATAATAAAAAACAGATTAATAAATAACATTTACTTACCTTTATTGAAGAGAGTTGCAGGCGTCTGGAAGATAGGGAGGACGACAGGGGGAGGGTGTTAGTGTTTGGAAAGGAAATCCCCCTCCATAAAGACTTCAGGTATCAAGTCCTTATCGGGTTACTTCCCTTCTTTTTCCTTTAATGCCACTAGGACCAGCTTCAGAGTCACTGGATCCCTGCCTCGAGAAATAACCGTCCAGAGTCCTCTGTTTCTGACGACTCTTCAACATTTTTCTCAAGTGGGGCAAGATTCTATCACTGAACATGTTGCAGATGTGGTTTGCTTCAGCTTGCTCAGGGTGGTGTTTTTCAACAAATGTCTGCACATCACCCCATTTGGAAAAAAATTCCTTAATCTCTGAAGAAGTTACTACCTCAACCTGTCCAGCCTCCTCCTCTGAATCAATTTCCTTAAATGTCGTCTGTTGCTGTTCCTGATGAAGCTCTCTCAGCTATTCTGTGCTCCTCCACCAACTCTTCCACATCCTCACCACTCACCTCCAACCCCAGGCTGTTCCCCAATGCACCAATATCTTCCACAACAGGCACAGGGTCGTCAGGGTCAGAGCCAGCCTCAAATCCTTCAAAATCCCTCTTTTCAACACAATCCGGCCACAGTGGTCTCCAAGCAGAGTTGAAAGTCCTGGAAGTCACTCCGTCCCAAGCCTTTTACGTATAAGGCCTATGCAATGCACGATATTGAAGTGATCTTTCCAGAACTCTTTTAAGGTCAATGCAGAGGCTGAGGTTACGTCAAAGCACCTTGGAAACATTGCTTTGGTGTACAGTTTCTTGAAGTTTGCATTGACCTGCTGGTCCAAGGGCTGGATGAGAGGAGTGGTGTTAGGAGGCAAGAACTTCACTGTGATGAAACTGAAGTTCTCAGACAAATAGTCTCCCAAGTTGTGAGGATGAGCAGGAGCATTGTCCAGTACCAGGAGGCACTTGAGTGGCAATTTCTTTTCCAGGAGGTATTTCTTCACACTAGGGCCAAACACTCCAGTCAACCATTCCACGAAAAAGTCCTTAGTGACCCATGCATTAGTGTTAGCCTTCCAATACACACACAAATTATTCCTGTTAACATTGTGTTTCTTGAAGGCTCTGGGATTTTCTGTGTGATACACCAGTAAAGGCTTCACTTTAAAATCACCACTGGCATTGGCACAAAGCATAAGAGTTAGCCTGTCTTTCATAGGCTTGTGTTCTGGCAGTGCCTTTTCCTCCTGAGTAATGAAGGTCCTGTTGGGCATTTTCTTCCAAAACAGGCCTGTTTCATCACAATTAAACACTTGATGGGGTTCAAATTTTTCAGTGTCTACAAACCCCTGGAATTCCTGCACAAACTTTTCAGCTGCACGTTTGTCTGAGCTGGCTGCCTCACCATGTCTCACAACACTGTGTATGTCACTACGTTTCTTAAACCTCTCAAACCAGCCTTTGCTGACTTTAAAAATCACTCTCCTCAGCACTGGTTCCAGGCATTGTCTTGACAAGATCTGCGTGCAACTTCCTTGCCTTTTCACAAATTATCGCCGTGGAAATACTATCACCCGCTAACTGTTTTTCATTGATCCACAACACCAACAACTTCTCAACCTCATCCACTGTTTTCGATCTATTTTTCGTTAACATATCAACCCCTTTTGCAACATTAGCTTCCTTGATTTCATTTCTCTTTACCAGGATAGTGGCGATAGTAGATGTGCTTTTCTTGTACATCCTGGCAAGCTCACTCACACGTATACCACTCATATTTTTCTACTATCTCCTTCTTTAGTTCGATGGTGTTTCTCACTCTTTACCACAGGGGTGCCACTAGGAAGTTTCTTTGGACCCATGGTGACTTATTTCACAGTGACAATCACTGAACCACCAATAAACACAACAAAAGTATTGTGAATGTTTGAAAGAGCACGCTGGGTAATGTTCTCTCAAGTGTAAACAACGCTAGACTGGCGTCCTGTCCGCCTCACCGCGCAAGCGCGGCAGGCAGACAGGTCTGGTACGGATCGCTACACAAGGGAATGCTCGCTACATGAGGGAAATACAGTGGTACCTCGAGTTACGATATTTTTTCGTTCGAAAATGCTGTTCAAGTGCCATTACCAAACGAATTTATCCCCATAAGGAATAATGTAAAATAGACTAGTCCTTTTACACCCCCAAAAATATACTTACAAAAGCATTTAAAAAAATAAACTTACATAAAAGGGCGATTTTGGGGACCATCGTAACTCGAGGTACCACTGTATTTAGTGAAAAAAGCGCTCGTTACACGATTTACTCGTTATATGGAATCATCGTTAGTCGAGGGACCACTGTATTTTTAAAAAAATAGAGTAATTAAATTTTAGTTCATTACCTTCAATAGGGATACCAAGAGCTGAAGGGATAACAGGAAGCTTTTATTTACAAATTGTGTGGTTGAAGAATGAAATAAATGAAAAGAGGTAGTAAGTGCTACAACCACAGGAATTTTTAAGAAGTTATGTGATAGACATGTTAATGAAGATGAGACACCACAAACTTAGCTCTGTTCCTGTAGCTATAAATTGATATGTAATTACTATGTATATCATGGGACTACAATATATACTGTGCATTACTGGACACTATTATAGCAAATAGATCATAGGAATTAAAAAAAATTGACTTGTGTAAAATTTTGATATAGAATACTTGTCATCTGTGTTCATAAACTTAATATAGCTAAGTGTTAGTGGCAGAACTTTACATGTGGTGCCAAATTTGTGCAGTAATGTATACCTGGTTTAAGAGATAAGTTTATTCAATATATCATATTGCTTAAGACCAGTCAGGGTTATGTTAACCAAACTACATTGTAAGAATTAATTTTTACACATTACATCAGTTAATTTATAAAGTCTGTTATGACTAAATGCTAACTGTCATGGAAATATTAGTAAAATGAACATTTTAATGCATTTTTTATGTAATATAACAGTTTTTTGTTTTGTACAGTGTGGTGGGCTGAACCATGGGGACAAACAACCAGGATGTGGCATGTTACCTGGTTACTAAACATTCAGTATGGAAGGGAAAGTGAGTGTAATATCCCAGTTATGGAATTATAAATTACTTGTGTACCTATTATTGTTGGAACAATTCTTCATATAGACTACTAAACATTTTTAGTTACAACTAAATAGCTCTCTGAAAATATACTAATTTACTATTATGCAGGCTAGCTATTAATGCACAGAAAACTATTCTAGATACAAACGCATCTTCAGTGTGGGAAATGCAGGCATTACCACCTACAACCCAGGTAGTATGGAGGTGACAAACCAGTGGTACTACCATGATTTTATCAACATAACTCCAGCTCTTAAGGGTGTTGGTCAAGTAAGCATTAAATTTTATGGTGTACTTATGTTTACTAGTGTCACTTTTACTTTGCATGTTAATGCATTTTGTTCAAATCTTCCATGATCTGATTGCTAGTTTTTTGTAATGACTATATTTACAATCTCATTCTGCCCTGAACATTATTTATTTCAACTGAGAAGAGTATGATGTTTCAGTTTCCATAAACGCTTTTTACCCAACCATATCATCAAATGTTTTTGTAATATTCATAATGACTAAACATGATAGTAAGCATCACTTAGTTTTAAAATATGATAATTGCCTGTCTAAGCCTTATGAATTCCTGCAGGTTCCTAATGAATTCATGATAACCATGAAAAAAGGCAAAAAAGTGGACCATATGCGCTTTTCGTCTGACCATCGGACAGACATTATCTCAGAGGCTCTTGTGTTCAGACACAATTTTGCTGAAGGAATCATTGATAACCTGGTATGCTTTTGCATATTTATTGTTTTATTTACCAGTAATAGTTATAGGTTGACTTTCCTGTAACATTTGTTTTTTATTTTTGCCTGATTGTATTATAATTTCATCATAATTTCATCATTTTATTTGGATACAGTGGACCCCCGCCTAACGAGCACCCCGGAAATCGTACAATTATGTAAGTATAATATTGTAAGTGCTTGTGGAAGTGTATTTTTGGGGGTCTGAAATAGACTAACCTATGTGACATTATTTCTTAAGGAAGTAAATTCGTTCGGTAATGGCACTTGAGCAGGCTTCTGGAATGAATTTTGCTCGTTAGGCGGGGGTCTACTGTATCTGCAACTTTTAATTATACTGTACTATTTTAGGCACATTGTTTCTCTTGCACCATAAATAGGGAATGATATTTTCACTTGGGTAGATGCTGACTCTTACTCTTATATGAGGTAACATGAGTGTAATTCCCAATAAAGATTATTCAGATTTAATATTTTTTTTTTCCAACAAGTTGGCCGTCTTCCACCTAGGCAGGGTGACCCAAAAAGAAAGAAAATCCCCAAAAAGCAAATACTTTCATCATTCAACACTTTCACCTCACTCACACATAATCACTGTCTTTGCAGAGGCTCTCAGTTTAGAATAGTCCCTCCAAACTGTCAACATCCCAGACCCCTCCTTCAAAGTGCAGGCATAGTACTTCCCATTTCCAGGACTCAAGTTAGGCTAAATCTATAATAACCGGTTTCCCTGAATCCCTTCACTAAGTATTACCCTGCTCACACTCCAACAGCTCGTCAGGTCCCAAAAACATTCGTCTCCATTCACTCCTATCTAACACGCTCACGCATGCTTGCTGGAAGTCCAAGCCCTCGCCCACAAAACCTCCTTTACCCCTCCCTCCAACCTTTCGAGGAAGACCCTACCCCTCCTTCCTTCCCCTATAGATTTATTCACTCTCCAAGTCATTCTACTTTGATCCATTCTCTCTAAATGACCATTCCACCTCAACAACCCCTCTTCAGCCCCTGACTAATACTTTTAGTAACTCCACACCTCCTAATTTCCACACTCCGAATTCTCTGCATAATATTTACACCACACATTGCCTTTAGACAGGACATCTCCACTGCCTCCAGCCACCTCCTCACTGCAGCATTTACAACCCAAGGTTCACATCCATATTAGAGTGTTGGCACCACTATACTTTCATACATTCCCTTCTTTGCCTCCATTGATAATGTTTTTTGTCTCCACAGATACCTCAACGCACCATTCACCTATTTCCTTCATCAATTCTATGGTTAACCTCATCCTTCATAAACCCATCCGCTGACAAGTCAACTCCCAAATATCTGAAAACATTCACTTCTTCCATAATCCCTCTCTCTAATGTGATATCCAATTTTTCTTTATCTAAATCGTTTGATACCCTCATCACCTTACTCTTATCTATGTTCACTTTCAACTTTCTACCTTTACACACCCTCCCAAACTCGTCCACTAACCTTTGCAACTTTTCTTTAGAATCTCCCATAAGCACAGTATCATCAACTAAAAGTAACTGTGTCAACTCCCATTTTGTACTTGATTTCCCATAATTTAATCCCATTCCTCTCCCCAACACCCTAGCATTTACTTCTTTTACAACCCCATCTATAAATATATTAACCATGGTGACATCACACATCCCTGTCTAAGACCTACTTTTACCGGGAAGTAATCTCCCTCTCTTCTTCACACCCTAACCTGAGCCTCACTATCCTCATAAAATCACTTTACAGCATTCAGTAACTTACTACCTATTCCATACACTTGCAACATCTGCCACATATTATTTTTCTAAAACCTTTTTCTAAATACTGTTCACATATAAGCTTCAAAGTAAATACTTGATCTACACATCCCCTACCCACTCTAAAATCTCCTTGCTCATCTGCGATCCTACTCTCTGTCTTACCTCTAATTCTTTCAATAATAACCCTACCATACACTTTACCTGGTATACTCAGTAAACTTATTTTTTTATGTGTAGGAAATACATGTAACAGAATAAGGTATCATTATGAATGCTGTACATGTATTAATTTTCCTAATTTTATTTTCTAGTGCAATTTTCATCCCTACTCACTTGTCTTCATATACTTTTGCCATTGTGTGTATTAAATTGTCCTATGCCTCATTAGTACAATAAAATTAATTTACTGCATTAACACTCAACAGCGAGCCAATGCACAGAAGGTCCACTGGTCAGAAGCAAAAATCCCAGTTATTTTAGAAGTTACAGCTTGCTCTGTTGATCAGCTTGATTCTGGCACTGGGACTCCTCTTGCTTCCTACATGTTCAAAGATATAGAAACTCTTGTTCCAGTATCTGACATTCCTGGTGGTTTGTGTATTCAGGTGAGTCTTTTCTCTTGTACTTCTTCTTGACTGTACTGCTTCTGTTTTGTTTTTAAAAAAATTTATCCCTAATGATCGCTTCATTTTATGAAATTCTGGATAACTATTGTTAAATCTGTATTTTAAGCTTCACTCTCCGAGTGAGAGGAATATGAGGGGTACAAAAATTGAACCTGAAAAATTATGGAAAAAATATTTTCTTATAAAAAAATAGTGCATAATTCTGGCAACATGTTGATGTAATCAGCTTCTCTGTATCATATTTCTAAGTATGTTTTTCCAAAGATGTAATTTTATTTTATTTTTCCTGTAATCAAGAGGGCCTGTTGACAATGAGTGTTTTTTTATGCTTTTGTTTTACTCCAAAAATAACGATTTTGATGATTGTTTCATTGAAAATAGTCTACATGGTAACTTGTGTGAGGACTAGAGTGAACAGAGTGGAGAGATGGTGGCTCAGTAGCCTCAGGGCTGTCAACAAAGGTGAACCTGTGCAACACGCTCAGAGTTGGCGCACCATTTCCATAGAGTTTTACAGATAACAAAACTATGAATAAAACAGGAATAAGTTATTGACATTATTTTCCCTTATGTGCAAAGAGTATTTATAGGAGTGTCATGATTTTTTTGCATGTTATTGAGGAATGATGGTTCTATTACACTTTCAACATTGATTTTAGATATGTTCTACTGTTTTGTTTTTATTGACTTTTTCCTCCCAAAAAAGTCCTTAAAAAAAAACACAAATTTCAATTTTTTTTATAATGCAATCTATTGACATTTCTCTCAAAATCATTGAAATATAGATTATCTAGCTCTTTATCTTTCATCTGATGTCAACTAGAACATTGTATATCTTACCAATTTTGTAGGTAAGGGTAGATAAGGGAGGGTGTTATGAAAAATAGAATTTTGCAATGTCTTGCAATTTTGCAATATAGTCAATATACAAAAAATTGGTGAAGGTTAAAAATGCTGGTTAAATCACAGTATCATCCTTCATTGAAATTGGACCAAAAACAAAAAAGATGAATATTTCCTCTCGTCACCCCTTAAATCCTAAAGACTACTTAAGTGGATCATTCTTTATTTCTGTTTAATTTTTTGCATACTTTCTTTTGTAAAGTGTCTCAACTTAACACATATACACAAGCACACAATTGATGGCTTGTGTCATCATAACAATTATCTCTGATAATAGTAAACGTTAACTAGAGCATAGTATTTGTGCTGTAGAGACAAAACATCTATATTATTATCTTAGTTATTGAGAAGTTAGAAGTTGGGAATCAGGTTAGGTACCTGAAAATGGTATTCAAAAATGATAGTAGTTAAAATATAAAGAACCTGCGACTCAGTGGTAGACCGTTTGCCTTAAATCTAAAAGGAAACATGTTTGATTCCTGGACTGCATGAGATGTGTGGGCAAGTCTCATTAGTGAAGGGAAAGAAATTAACCCTAAATTGTGTAAGGACTTCTGTATGGGTGGATTGATCCCCATTCAAATGTACTGCAAGGAAACTGATCTTGGGCACAAAGGTTGTTCTTTTGATATACTGTTTCACCATATTTAAGAACTGGAAATTTCTTAAAGCGTATTTAGCATTAAAAGAATAAAGATGTGAGATGCTGGTGATTGAAGAGAAAAATTAAGGTAAATTTTGTGTTGGTATTGCTATGTAGAAGAGTAGATGGTGAGGACGTTGCAACAATTTCAAGAGGCACAAGGATGAGATTACTATGGAAATGGTGATCAAGTTGAAGTAAGATGTGCTGCAGAATTTATTGCTAGCAGGATTATTATTTCTCATGACCAGTGAAAGTGTAATGATAA